>CACRXP010001152.1:75467-120214 GCA_902702965.1 Spirometra erinaceieuropaei | reverse complement strand
CGTTCATGTTTTCTTGCGTTCTGTCGATTAAATTCCAACACCGTCCCGCAGTTTTAAAGTATGAAATCGTCATCATAGTTAACTAGGAGACAGTCAGACTGCCTATACTTCCGATTACATTTGGCCTTAAGTGTCATAAAAGGTCAGATAAAAATCAATGAACTTAGCCGGGAAGTTAGACAGCATTTACCGCTTTCAGCTGCCCCTGCAGCAACGAATTGCCACTTCTAGCTTTCATTGAATTCTTCCTCCTGAGAAATAACACCCCGCAAGGGAGCGGCTTTAAATACTGCTCTATTGAATTTTGCTAATCCCAAAACGGTAGAATCTTTCAATCTCCGAATACTCTTTTTAGGATCGCCTTTATAAAAGTCAACTGATATTAACTGGAAGCACTGTGAACAAGCAGTATTTTGTCGTTGTAAATAAAGAAATCGACGCTCGACTGAGCAATTCAATATTTTACATTAACTGAGCTAACTGTTGGTATACTGGGGCTGCCCGATAACCAACCACAAAATATCAAACATGCCTTTTTTATAAATCGGCCTGACAGGCAGGGGAAACATTTTACGTTCCTAGTTTTTGTCCAAGACGTTAATTTCTGTTTTACCTAATTCATGCCACGGGAGCAGTAGGACAAAAAATGGGTGCATGCAATGTGATCAAAATTTTATGTGGTACATTCCAGCGCTTTTGATTATTAACCTCAGGAAAAATGCCTGCTCCCCTAATATGTGTATCTTGCGTATTTGTAGTATTATTCTCTCTAACGTTTTTTCATTTGCGAAAGCTTAGGCCCATTTTGCAGGACTAATGTTTTGACCTGGTGATATCGTGCAGAACCGCCGCCTATACTAATATGCTTGGAGGAAAAGTAATCAGTTGATACCTTTTTACCGTGTAGACTGCGCTAGAAGCCGACTGCGAGTGCCTTTCCGCCCATCGTATTTGTCAAAAAGTAAGTAGTTTTACTTAGAGTTAAGCTGTTTTGACTGTCTAGACGAGCATTCGCACATATACTGGTCAATTCATTAAGAAATTAGTCTCGAAAAAAACGAACACAGTGCACAAACAGCGTAACCTTAAAACGAATGTAAAGGGGCATAAAGGACAGGAGTTGTCTGGTAATCTAAAGACTCCAGCCCGTATGGATGTTTTGTTGTCCACAATTTGTGCAAGCGTAAAAAGTACAGATAAAACAATGCGGTGCACCAAAACACGCGACACCGGCCGAAATGCACAAAAGCACAAGCGTTGGGAATGTTTAAAAAAGCGGAAAATTCAAAAATAAAATCAAACGAAACGAAACCTTTATGCGAAAAGTGTGGATCCTAAAGCAACAAAAAATCAGAAGTATAAACAATGCGAAAATGAAAAAGCAGTCTTTCATTTTGTTCTTCTGACATGGATAAACAACAACTCACCGTTATGCGCAGAGCAGGGGTGGCGTTATGATATTTTCTTCTGACAAAAAGCCCAAAAATATAGTCAAGGCACTCCCTAACCGTCGAAAACTTGTGACTGCCACCACTTTATCAGATAACCTATTCCAACTCTTATAACAACTTACAAAATCCATACTCGCTATTTGCCGATACATGCGCATATTTTAAATAGCCATTTAGTGTTTTCTGAAAAGTCTTGTGTACGGCTAAATAGAAAAAATAACTGAAAGTCCATAACTTCTGGTTTTTTGTCAATTTTTTCATACTCTAGTGAGGCCGACATTTTACGGGCCCATAATTGGATAAGTCGTTTCAGTCTGTTTGGTGTTACGGCGACATAGGTTATGAGACCTAACTCCGACTAAAATGAATTTGTTAAAACTTAAAATTACCAGTAAACAAACCTAAGGAAAGTTGGAACACAAACTAACTACTGAAAGTAATATCACGCTGTCTAAAACAATTTTTTACTGTATTAAAAAAGCCGGAATCGTAACAAATTCTGCCAGACGATTACAACCTAATTTTGAAAGTTTGTGATCCCCACCTGTGCAAGTAACTGAGCACAGAAAACAACATTGATGGAATGCCGTTTGAAAATAATCCTTTACGGTATTTTCCGCCTAGATACTCTCGGTGAATTAGTCTAACATAAACTATGGCGGTCTGCCAACAGTCCGAAATATGTGTATACATTACAAAATGGTTTCACGAGATTTTACAGTAATTTTTCTGTTCTTGTAATTCTTTAGATGCTGTTGGCCAAGGCAAAAATAATTTCCCCTCATTTTATTGTTCAGGACGTTATAAGAATAAAGGCTTTCATAAAGTTAGATTCCAGTTATTAACTAGAGGATGAGGACAGAAGTAGCATGTCAACTGTTAAAACTCTGTGTCTTTTGGTAACGATGATTTTCTACAAATGTTCACGAATAGGTTACGGTTTTCGGTATTTCTAAATGAATGCCCAAAAATATGGTTTCCGTGTTATTCCTTGATCGGAATCTTCAAAAATGAATTTCTTGAAAACACTAACTGCAGTAATGTGTTTATGGATACACGTTTTTAAGCAGATGGCCGATTGGGTCACGTCTGCATACATGTCCAAACACAAAACCTTATCGCCACGAAAAATGAGCGCCCAAAACAAGCTTCGGCGGTGAATATATACCGGTTCAATCATAAAATTCTCTAATAGGTTACCTTTTTAGGAGTCCTTGGATAAGCGCCTCGTTAAAGGATATCAACATTCTTTACCCTTTTTAAAGTTTGGTCGGTCTTTTCAACTCTATGAAAATACTGATACTTTTCCAATGTAAACAAATAATATCGCTTCACTTCTTTTTATTGAATCCATTCGCGCAATCTGTGATTACTTTATACTCCGTTCTCCGATTAAAAATGCGCAAGAAAGTAGCAATATAAATAAAAGGTGTCGACGAATCTGCTAATACTCTGTCCACTCCATTTCTAAATTGCATATTATTAAAACTGTACCATACGCAGCATTCTTACAAATAAATAAAATATAACACAGTCGTTTGGTAACGAGTATTTTCGCGGCTTTTTGTGTCGTATTCACAAATATCTGAAAAGTTCCGATAAATTTAAACAGGTAATCTCCTGTAAGCGGAATTACCGCACTTTTAAGAATAAAACCACTCAAATTTAATCAAGTAAAATTGATAAAATATATTTCTTTTGGTTCTTCACGCCCTGTTTTACCTGCCTTAGGCGGAACGGAACATCAATTTCCATATGCAATAAGTTTTGTTTAGTGAAGCCATCATTTTGGATTAGTTTCTTCTTTTATAAGAGCGGGTATGAATGGACAAATTGAGCCCTGGCCAGATATTTACTAACATATTACTCGCATATATGATAACGTAGAGTTCCGCCCACATTTGCAAATATTTTGCTGGCCTAAATTGCTTTAAAACAAATTCTGCCTGCTGAAAACGGGTTTTGAGAACGCGTAAACTGCGCAAGGTTTCGTCTGCCGCGAAATCATAGTGCAGATTCCCATTGTTACAAATGATGACTTAGGCCACATACCGTAGGGTGCAAATGAAGCACGCCGACAAAGATGTCTGCTTCCGAAAAATATTAGTCAAAACAATGTCCGCAACACTGCTTCTGAATAAAATTTCAAATCCAATTTGACGAAGGGTGTATGCAACACTATGAATGTTTGCTCAGAGCAACGCGTGAAGTGCCAGTAAAGAAACCCGAGTTTGAAGCGGGGTTGAAGCAGCATGCAAGCGCTGCTTCGATGATGCCGAGTTAGCGGCTGTCAGGTTTCCCAGATCGGCATGAGATTCAACCCACGCACTTTTTGTCACCTGAGACCGCGTTATATGGGCTTCTCAGTGTACCTTACTGTTGCGTTCGAGACACTGGGGTGTCTTTGTACTTAGCTTGAAATCTGGTTAGCTATTCGTTGAGGTCTGTGGACCTAGGGTATCCTGAAATTGAGGTAGGCGCCGCGCAAGTCCACTTTTACGATAAACTAATTCACGCGCAAGACACCGTCTTGAATCCCATGGTGCTGAGGAGCACACGGTGGACAACGAAAAAATCCACAATCGAACTGTGCTTATATATAATGGTGGTCTTCATTTTTGCGCGAGATTTTAATTTAATCTGCAAAAATGAGGTGGTCGTCCGGTCCCACTGCTAGTTTGTCGTCCACGGAAGTGGCAAAAATTATCGGCCTAAAAAATGATCATTGAAAAACAGCGCTTCGCGTTAACGACGCTAGAAACGGCGTATCCCGTCACGTGGCGGAAGGTCCTTTTTTCACAAACAGTTATGCTCTATTTTTCCCATTCCCGGCTATGCTACAACTGTAAGGTCGTCCTATAGATAAGCAGCTGAAAGACTCGCTGGCGCAGGAGTGGACTGTCTTAACACCCTCTCCACACTCGTCTCCTATGCAAGCTTTCTGCTGCTGAGAGCAGTTTAGTAGGGCGTAATTTTTCGGCAAAGCCAGCATGCTAACTACGCTGATTACACCTGTGTTAGCTAAAAAGACTTTGCAAACATTTTCTGGGCAAATTTATGTCAAGATTTTACACCGCTAGTGAGACTGATTGTCCTATGGTTCACAGTCAGCCACTTAGTTCCTCTCATGAGATAGGGTGTGACGGGGGTCCGTGCTCAGTCACTTAGAGATGCTATCCATTCTACGATTGGCCTTGAGCTGACTGCACATAGGTGTTCAGGCTAGGAGTAAGACGGTCTAGTAATGGCAGGCGTATAAAGTCCGCTCCCAGGCTCTGTAAACATCACTTCATTATGTTTTCCTCATAAACAAGTACCCTGGGATAGGGAAAGACACGCGAGTAGGGCCATTGACAAGGAAGAGGGTATTTAAGCCACATATTATGCAAAAGGGAAAACAAGGTTCTCGCACTTTTTGGTGCAGGCACTGTCAGTACTCCGAAGCGCTTAAATACAAAAAACTTCTCCCATGTCTCCACATCTAGCTAAAGTTCATTCCCGTGCTTCTTCCATCAGATACTACTAGCTTCTTTACACAGCATGCCGAACCGTGTCTCATCTGAATGCAGATTTTGTTCCTTATCATCCGCTCTTCATGGGGCTTCATGTCCGTGGCTGGATGGACGGAGTTTGGCTCCCACCAACAGTTTGACGTATCTGCTTCATGAGCAGGTGCTTTTAGACGGACGAAGTACAATTTTTTGTACATATGTATTGACAAAGTTCAAGTTTGTCTTAACAAAACCCCGGGGATCGTCTAGATGAGATCGTTGTTTTAAACTCCAAATTAGCCATACAAGTGGCAAGTTATCTTCCTTCGGACTTGCTGAGCTAGAAAGATCTGTGAAAGCGAGTCCCACTACCAAAGGGGAGAAGAAACCTTGATTGCTTTCACGCAAGGGAGCTCTACCTTATCGGTGTGTGCCTTCCCGCCTACTGATAGTAGAAAGTAAATGGTAAAGAATTAAAGATATAATTGTCAGTCATGATTGAAGTCCACCATATAGCTAAAGTATTAATGAAATCCTGAGCTTTCTGGCTTCCCGCATACGCGTAGCCACCGTGTGTCTCACGAACTGTCTTTCACGGGTAGCATGCAGCCAAGGTTACAGTATACAAGTGAAAACGACACGAGACCGGGATTCTGAGGTCTGCATGTTACGAGCCATTGACTGTTCTCATGAAATGTTAATTGAAGTTCCGTTATGTGTTTTCAACGAGAAATGTTTACGTAAGTGGGCTTGAAATATTGATCATCGTGCAGAATACTCCAGTCACGCCAGGATGTTATGTTTTGAATGCACATATTCTCGGTCGCCATCAAAACCTTAATTAATGGAAAATGACTAATTAAATCGTATGAGATTTTGCCACTGATTTTCGATATCCTTATAAATTTTATTCTAAAAAACGTGAACAAAAGTACAGTAGATATGCCAGTTATGAAATAATGAACGAAATTCTGGAAAGCGCTTTTGAATCATAAAGATTACTTACGTAGGGATGTAATAATAGTCATCGTGCATCATGATTCCAAAATAATTCAGGTACTTTAGGGTCTCGAATTTTGCTCAAAAGTCTTTGTAGCTGCCCACAAAAACTACATTCTGCAAAAAGTGACTGCTTATATGGTACGAATTTTTCTCACTGACTTTCGACGCCCTTATCAATTCAAATGTATTTTACAGAAAACATGCAGAAATATATTCATTCTCCTACTAATGTACTAGAAATTACGTATCATTTACGTTTTATTCTTGGAGGAAGAGTATAATTTATTTTTTAGATAAGTATTTAGTTGTGAGATGTGTAGGACCGTGAAATGGTCGTTCATCAAACATCGCGTTTTTACAATTACTAACGTTGCTTATAGTGTTTAGAATATGGTACAAATCCACTGCTGTATTCTATAAACCTCACATAGTCTCCTCTTAATAGCGTGCAGAAATATATGATTTTTCGTGTACGGAAAGTATACAGCTTGTAGTTTGCAAAACCCGAACACAAATACAATGGCAGGTCGGCTTCAAAATCATTCGGGAATTTGAAAAAAACGCCATTTTTCACAGAATGAATAAAAGAATGTTTTCTATGAAATATGTTTGAATTCATAAGGGCATCAGAATTCAATGAGAAAAATTCGTACTACTTCAGTTGCTACTTTTACAGAGCATATTTCTTGCGAACGCCTGGAAGGAAGTTCGATTAAAAGCCGACATCCTGAAGTACGCGACATAATTTTGGATCGTGCTGCATTGCAATTAATACTACGATACTACTTAAGTACCCTTTTTTGTCGAAAATGCATTTCAGAGTTTCAGTCAACATTTTATGAGTTAACCCACCTACTGTATGCTGTTCTTGGTATATTTAGTAACGAAATATACTTTCTTTAAATATTAAGCCCAAAGAAAGGGTCTTTTCGGGTCTTGAAGACGTTTTCAACTGCCAAATAACCTTTACCCAAGTCTGCCATTGCATTTGCATCCGTGATTTTTACGTTGCGTTTAAGAAAATGGAACACCTCTGTGCCACTAAGAGAATACCCTGTAGTCTTTATAATTTTTACCAATGTATTTGGATTATGTGGTGAACTTCATTATTGGGATTAATAGACAGACGGAGAGGATGCTATTCAAAAAGACATTTGACGATCTTCACCATTTCATCATTGCAAGCGTTTAAAACCGAAAAATGCCTATTCTTCTACTATAAAAATTACATAATTCACTACTCACTAGCAGACTGGTTTGAAAAATAATACTTTTCAGTGTATCTTCTTTGAAATATATTTGCACTTATAAAGACTTTGAAACTTAATGGTGGCATTTCATACTACTGAAGTACTCATGTTTTATAACAAAGAAATGCGTTTAAAACCGTAATTCTGACATGACTGAAATACTGCGGAGCTATTCTGCATGTTAATCCCTGCCAAACTCCTACTTAGGTTATCCTTTTTGATCGAAAACTTATTTCAAAATTTCAATTAACATTTTATGCGTTTGGTCACTGTATGCCTTCGCACACAGAGTGGGCAAGAAAGCGGTGTCGCCTACCGCAGAGGATACAGCCGCCGACTTATGTGATTATTAACAGTACAGACAAAACAGGAACCAACTAAAAGCCCAGAAACGCGTGTTTTGCCAATCCTGTGCCGCTGTCTGACGCAGCTGCCAGGGGCTCTACTCATCAGTTGGTCTCCCACCTATCCCCATGTGCTTTCTGATATATTAACTCCAGTTTCAACTTGCCTTGTTTAATTTCCGAGGAAATTAACGGGCGAACTTGAAGTAAATCTCTCAGAACAGACCTTTTCCTGCACGGTCCGAAAGTTGATATGAATATCTGAGCTTCTATCTGTGTTGTCAGTATTGTGAGTAATTACATAGTTGTATACCACTGGCAACTTGTTGTCAGTTGTGAATATTACGTGGTTACTCCGCATTAGCTGATAGATTTCAGCTGAAATCAAATCGCGAACCATGCCTAAAAGACCTGTTCCGAAGGATTTACGCCAAGTTCATGCATTTATTTCTGAGGAAATTAAACAAAGATGCAGCCACCCCAAAACAGGACCCCTGATACCAGTACCTGCTTCACAAGTCTTCGTGTAGAAGGCTGATTTTGCGCGCATTGGTACTCGGGTAACTAAGCTGGTTCTGTTCTCCAAAGGTGGGTTGGTTTTTTCACACTCGCCCCAGGTGGAGAGTTCATCGGGGAGGCGATTATTCAACATCCAAAAGCTGATGGACGCAGCGTACAAAGCTTCGCTGGATCCCGTGCCGACAACTTACCTTAAAATCGCTCGGGGTTTATTTGAAGTGGAAACTTTCCTTAACTACATCGAAAGGGTCGCAGAGGCTATAAACTGAGTTTCTATTGGAAGCTAAACAATGCAAAGCGCGTTTAAATGTACCATTCCAAACAAACTTGCCTTATTTTCAACAGTGTCCCTGCATCTACCTAGGTGTTGACGTAATATGCAGAACGTAAGACCCAATCTTAGTGCAAATTCATTTCGCTAATTTACATGCGCTGAAACACTTTATCTGCTCAGGCTTCAATTAAATTAAAGGTGACCACATACAGCGCTGGAATACACAAATATTTCCCCAAGAACGAGCTGAGAAGGAGGCGAATCTCGAAAACTCTGTTAGGTTAAAGTCTCACAATGTTTGACTTAAGGTGCCTACATGCACAAAAGTCTTACTGAGAAAACGAGAGTCCGTATTTAGGCGAGAATTCGCTTCAGTTCGCATGGTCTCCCTGTTTAGCCCCGATTTTCTAAAATAACGAGCCTTTCTTTTACTTGTTGCACTATGTTTTGCTAAGAAGCCCATCTGGTAGAGAAGCCATTGGCAGGTTAACACTTGAAGCCGAATTAATGGGATGCCAATTTCACCAAACTGTTATCACCTTCCTTTGGGGTATTTCACTGAATTAAATTCGACTGGATTTTTTTGACCTCTCAGAAGACCTATGTTTAACAGCACTGATCTTACTGCTATGTCAGAAATCGCAATTACTGCACTAAATGAAGGCGTTACCGTCGCTAGCATGTCTTGCAAACTTGGAGGCTCACCTTGCGATGGCGGAAGGTCAGACAGGGTAAGATCATTCAAAAATTAATACCCCCTGTCTAAACTGTGCAACCCCGATTTACTTAAACTGTTGCCCCAAACCACTCAGTAAAGCAAACCAGGGGCTGAAACAGTTTTTTCACATCTTCTTACCACCAGGTAAGTAAGCAGGCATAATGGACGTCTTTCGAGTGACTGATATAAAGAGGTGCATTTTACTGACGGCTTGAAATGGGATCTAGAAAAACTGACACCTGTCCATCAGGCCTAAGCAATGGTCGCCTGCACATGTCCAAATGTAATCCAGACGTCTCTGGTTTGAGCAACACATTATTCGTAAGTTAATAGAAACATATAATGATTTAGTTGTAAAAAACCAAGGATATAAGAGTCGTAAAACTTAATTATGCAAGACAGTATAACTCGGATTGGATGACCTTCTACGAAGGCGCAAGCATGCGATTGTCGCGCAAAGCAATGTAAGCTTCCTCGGCGTCTATTAAACACGAACTGTCATTGGTGGACAGCTGCCTTACCTTCAATAAGACGTTGATGCAAATCGAATAATACGCTCATAAATAACGTAAAAGTACATATTAGCTGTCTAGGCGTGCGAGGCGGATAAATGTCCGCAATGATATCGATAAAACGGCAGAAAAAGAAAGGAAGATAGCCGAAGCCTCTTTAGTCGCTAAGCTAATGAATGCCTTGGTCGAGGCCATCCTTTTACTTCGCTTGGCGTAAACGTAAGTCATGAAATAACTTGACTGCCTTGCATGAAATACCGTCGACTATTAATCCCTGGTTCCGTTTTGTGCTTTGCGGTTTTGTTACAAATAACTCAACTACTGCCAAAAACAGACAAAATTCCACGGATAAATATTTGCTAAAAACGGGCATTTCATCTAACGCGAAGCATAGGCATTTACTATGTATTTTGCTGCTATGCATGTTTAATCAGTAGGTTTCAAGTGGAATTAAATTTCTATTGCAAATTAACTGGGGAATTTCAGTCATGCCCTCGGTATGTATTTTCTATTCTGAAGCATTCTTTTTCAAAAAACAGACAGTTTAAAATTTAATATGTTATAGCAAACCGAACGAAACTGTTTGTCAAATGCAACGGCGTGAAAGTACCTGTGAACGGATAAGTCAAATCCGTCATACCAATAAATAGACATTATTGTAAAATAAATTTCTAGTACATTCCCCTTTTGGTGATACGGAATCTGTTGAAATTTCAGGTCTTTACTTTGAGCAAAAATCCTAGTCCAGTCAAAATCCGCTATACTTTCCAAATTTGCACATGAGTACTCATGTAGAAATAAACGAATCCTAAGTGTCCCAACATAGGGAATTATAAATAGTGGTTCCTCAGAATACGAAACTGATAAATGAGTGAAATAGACAGTTCACTATATGCGAGCAGCAGAGATATCCCTGTCTGCAAACCCCACTGAAATTACTCGTATTTGGCGTGATACCCCCAGCTGCCACAATGCCATTTTGATTGTCTCACCTAACAGTTGGAGTCAAATAAAATTTGCAGCAAAAGTCATCTGCAGAAGCTTCTCAGGAAAGGCATAAATCATATGATTTTTGTGAATGATCCATGTGTAGAAGTCCATTTATTGATTTTAATGAATGAACAACCGGCCGCTTAGGGTGAACTGACGGCGAGTGTTCCCTTTGGAAATATGTTGAACTCTAATATTTTATACGACTTGGTAGCATCTCGCATACATTGTCTTTGCGCTGGATTTCTTGACGTATTTTATCCTATTTTTCTCGACTTTTCACTATAAGACACTTTATTCAGCAGCTAAATAAGATTTCATTCGGAAATGGCAGGTATATGCTAACAGCGGGACACGCGATAACGTATGAGTTCTAGTGATCAGACCAGACCAAGCCAACATTCTACTTGTCCAAATGGAAGTGACCCTCATGGGCAATTAGGGCTTGGTAAAATCCCTTCGAACGGTTACACGTCATCCATCGCCTATGTGGCAGCAAGGCCAACTGACCGTTAAGAAGTTGTCTATTTCTAAAATTCATGTTTAGACAGTAAAAATCAGCTTATACTTAACACAGTTAGGTAGCTCCGAGTGTTAAGCACGTAATGTGTCCAAACAGAGTTTTTAAAAAGCCTCGTCTATTTCGACATACCTTATTAACCTACAAAACTGCTTCACGCCTCGTGCTCCCTTAAAATCATAAACAATATCAAAAATTTTTTGCATTTCAGAAGGGCATTTGGCGAGCAAACACGTGTTTTCGATAAATTCTCATCGGGCCTGTGGACTTATATGAGAACGAGGTACAAGCTGAAACATGTAAGCGATTAGCGTAAACAATTAGCTTCATCTTTTCATACAAACGGGGAATGCGAATAAAGAGGGAGTGAGGGAAGAGAGGGGGTAGTAAGTGACAGTGGGGGTCACGTAGAGCTGTGTCACAAAAGGGGGGAGGTGGCGCGGAGACGTGCATGCAGTTAATCGATTCTTGCCCACGGTCGGCGCGGAGCCTGAGAAAGGTTCTTCTGTGCGCACGGACTGACCTACGTAGCCTGAGGCAGTCGTTTC
Organism: Spirometra erinaceieuropaei; assembly: GCA_902702965.1. NCBI lineage: Eukaryota > Metazoa > Platyhelminthes > Cestoda > Diphyllobothriidea > Diphyllobothriidae > Spirometra > Spirometra erinaceieuropaei. The sequence goes on along the minus strand of CACRXP010001152.1, from coordinate 108,595 downwards.
TGCTTTTTCCTAGCATATGCTGACGCGTTCACTTAGGGTAGTTAAGTGGGACCCTGTAAATAACACGAAATGCTTCGTTGGGATGCACACGATGCTCGGAATCAATCATGTGCGCGAGGATGGGGCTGGGTATGCTCTTATCTTCACCTTTTCTCCGCCATGTCGGCAGGTGTTTTCGTATTCTTGTGGATAGGCGTCGACTCCTACGACCAATACAGCCTGCTCCGCAGAGACAAGTAAAGCAGTACGTGCAAATGGAGGTGGTCTGAGCTGATAGCGTATCCTAACCTTCCCCATGTAAGACAGGGTTAGTCGAAAACAATACTTGAACACTTGTTGCCGGGAATCTCCGTGAAACGGCGTGGTCAAGGAACATTTTTGGGAGTTCACTCACCTCGACTCCTTAAAAGGGGACTTTTAGGAACAGAGTTTTCTTTTCAGAAGTCAGTATGATGCGTTTTTCCGGTCTTTCGGCAAGATTTCCTACAATAAATCTGTTAGGATACCCCTTTTAGCGAAGCAGGTTCTGTATACCTTCAAAATTCTTCATCGACGCTATCTTCCGAACAGATTTTCCTGATCGTTTACGCCAAACAGCGGATCAAGTGCTGTTTCTGTTGAAGGGGTACGAAACTGCAGAAGTTAGTATATAGCCCAGACCAGGTGACCTTTCGGTAGGCCTTTCTTCGAATGCTGCTGTCAGCACATCTGTTTAAAAAGACGTTTAGCAAAGGCAGGGGGCTGCCCTTTCCACTTACAACGTAAAGCTGATCGACGAATGGGCTTAATTTGCAGCATCCAAAAGGGTGCATTGTGCATCAGAACTTGTAATAACTTTTCTATGCACACATGTAGGAATTTAATACTAGTTAAGAATTCTATAGGCTTACTGTCAGCCTATATGCATACGCTGCTTAGACTTCTCATCGGTGCCAAAGGCAAACATACGAATACTTTAGAAAGTAAGCTGGTAGCGTATCTGCAATGAGCTAATGGCCGAAATAAACACATCCACAGGACGCTATGCTCAGCGAATAACTTATATCTTTTAGGCAGCTACGCTCTCAGAGGACATGCGGAGAGGAAACTTCAAACGTGTCGAAATCCCCACCGCGATACTGCATTTTTAAGAGGTCACAAAATCGCCAGATGGTTCTGTTCTCAGGAAATCCCTGCATAATTATAGATATCACTCTAGTAAGGCGACTGCAAACCTATCGACAGGGCAGAAATATATATGGCCAGAAATGGCCATTCCAGTTTCCCTTGTCTCTGCCGGTAATTCCGTTCTGCCTATATTGTGCGCCGCTGTGCGGCTGCAGGTTGGGCTCGAGAGAGAGCCCGTAAGGCACAATGGAACGAGTGAGTTCCGTATGAATGACCAGTGAACGTCCCTACCATTGTATATTCCCGATCGAAAACCGACAGAGCAACGGGCTCGTGGCCCAGTGGTTGGAGGCGTGGACTTCTAACTAACAGGTCGCGAGTTCGAGTCTCGGGTGTTCCATGCTTCGGGGTCGGGTATGACTGTCTGACGAAGGCTAATAAGCCAGAAATGACCATTCCAATCGCCCTTCTCTTTGTCGATAATGCCATTCTGGCTATAGCAAATTGTGAAATCCGTAACTTTATGAAGTTGTTACTGATTATTCACAAAGAAACGATCGTCTTGAAGAATGCCACCATATGCAGTATTTATGACAGAATTGTCTTTAATTCTGCAGGCATATTTGCAAAGGGCGTTTCTTCAGTAGAAAGTTAAATTACTCTAACATAGAGGGCGGCTTAGATGAGCCTTATTTACAAGCAGTGTGAAACGTTTCTTTTTTAGACTACTAAGCGTCTCAACGTCACCGAGACATTTAAGTTATTATGGGCTAGAAGAAAGTCACAAAACATGCTTATACAAATTGAAGTTGGCATTTTTCTCCTTTCATATGCTCGCAGAACGGGGCCGTTCGGGTTGACACGGATGTGATCCTCACGCTCACCAACGACGTATACTCGCCAGCATTCATTTAAATTTTCCCTTCAAAAACCCTTCAAAATCATCAACCAATTCTTTGCCCTGCAGGATCGACACTGATTAAGCATAAGCACTCAAAAAACTACATTCTTTCGGTTTCACTACATCACCAGCAACAATGATTCATACAGAGTACCCTGGGAAATTTGTGCTCAGGCGGAACACAGACGTTGCAATCTTGGTCACCAAAAAAATTAATGTGACTCTCCTATTGTGTTTTCTGACATCGACCTGGGGCTACTCGACTTGTCTATGGTTTTTTGTTTTTTGCTAGCGGTACGGTCATAGACGCATTTCCGCCTCAAAAAGGCAGCTGAACTCCCGCAGCAACTTTCCGCTGCCTTCGCTTCGCACAAAGGCCAACCTGCGCACTTTGCTATTTTTTCTTCCCGGGAACACTAAGTCATTTTTGCTGATAGCACCAGGGGTAGTTGATAAAGTCCGTCGGACGGGACAGGGTTTCATCTAGCTGGATGAGAGTGAAAGGCTTTATCGTCCTTAAAAATCTTGCTAGGTAGTCCGTAGGTGGCCGTCAAAGTACAAATACAGATCAAGAGATAACATCTCCAAATGCCTATACCTCATTTGTCTAGTCAACTGGAGGAGAAAGGGAAGCTTCCGCAGTGGCCATTTGGAAAGTTGAAGTCATGATGCATCTACATATTCCTAAACCCAAGCTACTTGATTTTATATGGGTAAATTTGTTGCCGGTGAAATCGATCAAAAATACAAGGCGTCTAACGTCATCTATGGTTTCTTCTTTATGAGTCTGAGGGTCTCATATTCTATTTTTCCTCATGTCTGCTGGAGGTGACTCATTCCAAATGGGACGCCGAATTGTGGTTCTCCACATCGTCTCTCCATTATTAGCAAAAATGAGAAAAAGGTCTCATTTTGTTCTTCTTTCATGCATGTTGGAGGAACATGTTTTTTCACGGAAAAAAGATCTAAAATGGCAGCTTGTTGTTGCAAAAGGCAAGCAAATTTGCGAAAACGGGAAAATTTAAAATTGCAACAACAAAAACAAAACTTTGGCAAGATTATCTTTATGCATGCTTCCGACTGCAATTGTCATTGCCGTTTGACGGTTGACATGTTATTGAAATAACCACTTTGGAGTAGTCTGATGCGTTTTTTTTAATATCCAAAATATTACTGCTACCAGGAAAAACATGTAATAAGATTGGGGGGAAAAGAAATAGAGCAGGAGGGGGAACATAAACTACCGAATATGAGCGCCGTTGCAAGTGGTGAGGAGGGCAGATCCAGCTGGTGGTTGTGCGTCCGAAGTAGTGCTTCGGATGATACAGTGCGTGACCTATCTCGTGAAATGTTGGCTGAAATTCTGAAATGCGTTTTCGATTAGAAAGGATTACTTGGTCGCGGTTGTAATACTGATTATCTTAAGTCATACGCTTATAACATTTTAGACTCGGCAAGATGTCGGCTTTCAAATGCACTTCTTTGCAATCTCCTGTACAAAGCTTGCTTGGTAAAAAATGACTACTTAAGTAGCATGCATTTTTCCTTTTGATTTTCGATGGTCTTGGAAATTCAAATATATTTTATAGAAACCACAAACAAAAATATGCTTTATTTTAATCAATCAATTGAGAATTACGTCTTCTTTATATTTCATACTTAAGGAAGGAGTATAAGTAGGTTTTAAAAAAGTTGTCCAATTGCCGAAAAATGTGGAGCCTGATCATTCGTTGCATTAGCGCCTAGTGATTTCAGTCTACAAGGTGCATGCGTTTTGCGTAAAGAAAATCACGTATTTTTCTATGCCATTAAAGAGATATCATACAGAGTCCATAAAATTTTGCAATGGATGCGGACCATGTTGTACATTTCATGAGGAGCAGTGTAAAACGACCAGGTACGATGCTATGTGAATGGACATATCGCGGTCTTAAAAAGTCTCATAATTAGAAACTTTTTAAAAACCTAATTATACTCCTTCATTAAGTATAAAATGTAAAGAAGATGTGATTTTCTATTGGTTGAGTAAAAGAAAGCATATTTTTGTTTGTGGTTTCTATAAAATATATTTTTATTTCCAAGACCATCGAAAATCAATGGGAAAAATGCATGATACTTAAGTAATCATTTTTTACCGAGCAGGCTTTCTAAAGGAGATTGAAAAGAAGTGCATTTTAAAGCAGACATCCTGCCGAGTCCGAAACGTTATAAGAGTATGACTTAAGATAATCAGCATTACAACCGCGACCAAGTAATCCTTTCTAATCGAAAACGCATTTCAGGATTTCAGCCAACAATTCACGAGATAGGTCACGCACTGTATCTTTCAAAAGCGCATGAGGTTTGCGTTATGAAAAAATACTCCACAATGTGTTTCCTTCTAGATATCATTAGGCTTTAAAAAGGGAGGAGTGTGATGCTACTGAAAAAGGGTTTTATACACCTTTAAAAATATTCCGTGTTATGGTATTACGCACAGTTCTTACGAACATTAATTCAAAGGTAGGATTTATATGTTAATGTGACAGTCGTTAGCGTAACATTTCGGATACCCATAAAGCTACAATTCCATAAAGGCTCTGTTGACATCCATGGTTCAATTTTTCGTTCAAAGTTGACGGTATGCGAGCAGGTGAACGTTTTTCGCTATGGAAGGGACAGAACACAGAGAACGTCCTGTAAGGATCCAAGACTGGACACTCACGGGATAGTAAAACAACCGCACATACAGTAAATGACCGATCTCATGAAATGTTGGCTGAAATTCATTTTGATTTTCGATGGTCTTGCAAATTCGAACAATTTTTTTAGAAACCGCAAACGAAATATGTGTTCTTTCAGTCGTGTGATAAGGATCCACGTCGTCTTGATATTTTATGCCCAAACAATTAATATAATAGAGTTCTAAAAGTTTCCAATTGCGAGATTTTTTAAGATTGTGCAATGTCCATTCATAAAGCATCGCACCTTGGCCTTTACCACTGCTCCACTTAAAATGTACAACGTAGTCCTCATCCATTGCAAGAGCGTATGAACACTATACGCTATCTTCTTAAAGGCATAGAAGAATACGTGATTTTCTTTGCGCGGAACACATCCACCTTGTAGACCGAAATCACTAAGCGCTAATGCAACGACTGATCAGACCCCAAATTACTCAGGAACTAGGAAATGTGTAAAACCTACTTGTACTCATTCTTTGGGTACAAAATACAATAATAATGTGGTCCTCTATCAAAGGACTGAACGAAAATATATTTTGTTTGTGTTTTCTATAAAATATATTTACATTTACACGACCGTTAAAAATTAATGTAAAAAAGGCAAGCTATTTAAGTAGTTATTTTTTACTAAATGTGGTTTCTACAGAAGATTGAAAAGCAATGTATTCAGAAGCCGACATCCTGCCAAATCCGAAATATTATAGCGGTATGCAGCAAAATGATCATTATTACAACCAAGCCTAAGTAATCCTTCCTAATTGAAAGCGCATTACAGAATTTCAGCCAACACTTTGTGAGATCAATCGATTACAGTATTTATCTACGCCATTAGGGAGAAATCTTACAGGAATCATATAGGTCCGCAATAAGTGTGTATCAGGTTTAGTCTCTATAAATCGCATTAATAGACTCAATGATGCGATGCTGCCTGAGTAGACATTCCCCGGTCTTGTAAAATGTCATGAATAGAAACTCTTTTTAAAACCAAAAGATAGCCTCACTTCAAGTTAACAGTTTAGGAAAAACAGAAGTTGCTGCCAACTAAGCACAAGGAGGCAATATTTTCACATATATTTTCTGTTTGATAAATTAAAATATATAGCGGTATTGAAAATCAAAAAGCGAACATCTACAAAATGTATGGTCAATTTTTACAGAGTGCTGTTTTTACAGACAGCTGAAAATAAGATCATTCGAAATCGATAATCTTGGAGGGACTGAAATATCTTAGGATTCTGCAGCATAATCATTAATATTGCCATGCTAATTAGGTAGTTCTTTCCGGGTGAAGACTAATTATGGTATTTTACTCACCATTTCATGAGTTAGTACCTCATTTCTAGGTAGACAATTACCCTCTTGATGAAATAGGTTGTCCGTAATTGAATCTTCGCACATGTAAGAGGAGCGATATTTGTCATAGAATATCGAGGTCGAATGCCATTTAATAGGTATAAAACCCGCTGAAATTTGCGGAAATGAAACATTAAACCTGCAGTGCCATTTACAAACTCTTTTAAGACTTATCTTTGTGCACGTTCGTGAAAGACCTATTAAATAAAAATTGTCCGTGATCTCCGTCTTTTATTAGTACATACAGTCGTTTGTAATATCCCTAAATCGGGTCACGTGGGAACTGTGTTGGATCAAAGCGGGATCAGATCAGATTAGAACACGCCTCACGAGGCTGCATATCCATGGCAAATGCGAAACATGCTGGTATTTTTCACGCCTAGATGCAGGCCCAGGGCGGACCATCCATCCAAGCAGTTCAACTTCTTGTTCTGTTTGGGATATCTATGAAATGAAATTGTAATAGGCCATTGGTGACAAAAAGTAATGCACAGGAAGTATTTGTCCCTGGTATTCGACGGAGGACCTACTACTGAAATTGGAGTTTCGAAATGATTAGATGCGATCGTTTGTAATATCTAAAAATTACTGCCATGAAAATAGCGTTGAAGAATAGTAGAGCGAAAAAATACAACAAAAGAAGGGAAATAAACTACCAAGGATGGGCGGCGTCGTAAGTGGTAAGAAGAGCGGATCTAGCAGATAGGCGTGCTTTCGAAAGATCATCGCGGACAAAACCTCTGTAAAGGGCATGAGGTTTGCATTAACCAAAAGGCGTCACAATTTTCTTCATCATAGACATTATTAGAATTTAAAACAGAAGAGTGTCATGCTACTGGAAAAGATGTTAACGCAGTTTTTGAAATTCAAACTAGCGGACCCAAAATACTCCGTTTTATGTTAATACGCAGAGTTCTCACGAACTTTAATTCAAAAGCAATATTTTACTTTCAAAGTAACACTCGTGATTTCAACGTCTTTGATACCCGCAACGTTACATTTCCATCGAGGCTCAGTTGATATCCTACGTTAAATAATCTTTTCTAAGTCAAGGTTATGCGATAAATGAGCACTCTTTACTATCACAGTGAGAAAGCACAAAGGACTTCATGGAAGGAACTGAGAATGGCGCACTCACTGCATAGTACAACAACCCCTTTATCGCCTCCTAGCAGTTTGCCTTCTTGTTCTAATTAAGATGGCCATGAAATGAAAGTGCGATTTTAGTGGGCCATTTATGACAAAAAGCGATGCGCAAGAAACAGGCTGTATTAAGCTGAGTCTCAAGAGTTATCATTGCCTTATTCTAATTCTGTAAGACTTATCGGTTCGCAAAAACGCAACGTTTAGCAACGGCCTAAATTTAGTGCTCTTCTATGCGAGGGCGGATGGCAATTGGGAGAAAAAGACAGATTGACACAGGGATCAGACTGATGGATGCGTCAATCATGATATAAGGGGTAGTCCGCCAAATAGATGGCCTGCTCGTAGCATTTGCTCCACCAGCACGCTAGCGCGCGTATCATTCTCGACCGCACGTCACTTCAGCTGTCTCAACGGAGAGTGGACAGTTGCGTGAAAGATCGTCTTCCCCTACGATGTCACCAAATTCTTATCTAGATACCTTCTCGGGGATTCCTCTGCCACCCCACCCGTCATTATTCATCCATCTTCTGCTGAATTTTGGTAATGATGCAACAAAGATTGCTTTCTTGCGAATTGTAAATTTATAATTTCCAGGCGCAAGGAAACTTTCAAAATTAAAACAGAACGGATTCTTTGCACCACGACATCGTGCCCTTCCACGGCTGTGTACCGCTAATGCATCTTTTGATATAGCACTACTGTACTTTCATATTTTGCATTCACAATGACATTTCCACAGTCTGCCTTGCAAAAATATTTGGCGTCCAACGGTTTATTTCGAGTTTAAGTGCTGTTAGGTGAATTACTAAGAATGCGTGCTGCTCCAGTCTTTGGTAGCTCATTCTTTCATAAATCTCCGTATCTGATCAATCTGCGGGCAACAGCCGAATAATGATCAACTTCAGATTGAGAAAAATCAGGACCTGCCATATCTGTTTATCAGATCATATGATTTTATTCTATCTCAGTGGAAAGTCAGACGTATTTGGACATGCGGAAGTCACCAGCAACACGATACCATCTTCACAGCCAACGGTTTCAATGTACTCATCTCTACTCCGAGAAGTGCATTCACTTGACGACAGGCTTCATAGGAGAAACTTTGCCAAAGGGGCTTATAACTGTAAATGTGGCATTGAATTTAATGAAAATTATCACTGACAAAGGTTGGAATTACTGAGACAGTCATTTCGGGTTCAGTTGTACTAAACTCGAGTCGAAGACTGAAGAGCGAAAAATGCGTGAGTGTCTGGTATGCGTTGGCAGTTCCCTGATGCCTGATCTCCTACCGGTAGATGCGTTTGCGCTCCTGCTGGCTATACAGGTGGTGGGCATGGCTGTCCAGTCCCCATTCTCGTCCTCCTAACCCCTTTTGTGGGGGCGTTGTTGTTGTTGTTGTTTTTGGTGGTGGTGGTGGTGGTGGTGGTGGCGGCGGTGGTGGTGGTGGTGATGGTGGTGGTGGTGGTGAAAAATCCCGGTCAGGTGTATGTTGTAGACCAGGCGCCTGATGGCACGCCTAGGTGCGGGTCCGGCCCTGCCAGCTACCTGCGCCCTCCCCCGCCCCCGCTCTTCTTGACTCTGACTTGACACCGGGTGCAGGTGGGGAGTGGGGAAGTGGAAGTGCGCTAGATTTTGCGCAAATTTACTATCAAATTTACTATAAATTTACAAACTTATTCGTGCGCAAGTCACCGTGACTGCTGTACAGTGCGTTACCGATCTCATGAAATGTTCGACGAAATTCTGGAATGCATTTTCGATTAGGAAGGATTACTTAAGTGGGGTTGTTATGGAGATTATTATGCAATAAAACCCTCTAACATTTCGGACTTGCCAGGATGTCGGCTTTTGAATGCACATATTTGTGATTTCCTACAGAAACCACATTTTGTATAAAATGACTACTTACGTAGCATGCATTTTTCCCATTGGTCTTAGATGGTCATATAAATTCAAATATATTTTATATAAAACATGCACAAAATATTCTTTCGTTAAGCCATTTGATAGAAAATCACATTGTCTTCATATTTTATGCCCGAATACAGTGTATGTTTAGGTTTTAAAAAAGTTTCTAATTATGATATTTTTACGACAGTGCGATGTCTATGCATGCAAGACCGCACATGTCCGTTTATTAATGTTACTCACGAAATTTACAGGACAGTACGGATCCATTGCAAAATTTCATGAACTCTATGTGGTATCTTCTTAAAAACATGTAGGAATATATAATTTTCTTTACGCGGAAAGCATGCACCTTGTAGACCAACATTGATAAACGCTGATGCAATGGCAGATGAGGTTGAAAATTATACGGCAATTGAGAAACTCTTTAAAACTTAAGTATACACTTTTGTGGGGCATAAAATATGAAGACAATGTGATTTCCTTCCTAATGACCAAAACAAAGCGTATTTTGTGCATGTTTTCTGTAAAACACATTTGAATTTTCAAGTCTATCGAAAATCAATAGGAAAAATGCATGCTGCATAAGTAGTCATTTTATACAAAACGTGGTTTCTGTAAGAGGTCAGAAAGAAGTGCATTCAAAAGCTGACATTTTGGCGAGTCCGAAATGTTATATGATTACACTGCATGATAAAGAGTATAACAACCCCCATTTAAGTAATCCTTCCTAATCGGAAATGCATTGCGGAATTTAGGCCAACATTTCATGAGATCGATCACGCACTGTACCTTGCTCTGTAGCACACAGTAGACATTGTCTAAATCAACGGTCAAACTGTCGTGCATAAGGTCGGGTAGAAAATATCAGTGTATGTGTTGTACAGGTAGCGACCAGTCTGTGCAGTCATCATGTGGATTTGTGGACCTCCACTTAGCCCATGTGGTTTCCTACGTGTCATTGCTTTGACTCATTAGTGCACGCGTATTTCAGATTCTATGGACGAACCAAGGCTTGCAGCACATAGGTTTCTTTGAGGTCGATTCCGAAAATGGGCACTGCTCAGAATAGAACTAGCACGGTCGATTTTCTAGAAATCACTTTTGACTCAACGTAAACTAAAGGACAGGTTTCACAGCACTAAAATCCATGAGGCTCAAACGTCAAATTTATACACATTATATTTCGAAGAAGAATGAGTCCTTTGAGAAAATGAACAAACTTTATTTCGTAAATTTTCGAGTCTGGTTCCCCAGCTCGTCTTCAGACGTGTAGTAAGTGTGAAGAAACAGTCAAAATTTAAACAATGCCGAAAAAATCGATATTGCTCTGTCATGACAGAGGATGGGCTAATGCTGTGGGCTGATGTCACGTCGTGATTGGCTAAGGGACACGAAACATGGCCAAGTAGAATGCAGTGATGGATTGAGAAGGCAGTTCCAAGTAGAGGGTAGGAGTCTGCAAGTAAGCGGCATCAGCTGACTGAAGTCTGCACTGACACAGACGTTCTACTGCCAAACTCTGAGAACCTGCCCCGCGGAAGTGGGTAGAAACTTTTGAACTGCGCAGTTCCCTTCGCGTCGATGGCCGACAAAAGCTATTACAAATGATGACAGAAAACCTGAATAACTCCGCTCCTGCGGTTCATTACCCTACTTACTTTTTCCACCGGGAAATCATGGAGATTTTTCCGGAGACAAAGGTGGGAGGTTTTTCGGAGGCCGGTTTTTGCGTTTCAGATTTTGCTACTGAATTTGGGTTTATAGTTTAGTGCGCTTACAAAGGTATCTGAGTTTACTGTGGGCTAGGAGTGGCCAAAATTGCCAAAGTATTGCAAAGCGGAAAGCACCGTGACGGGCAGCAGGCTTATCAGTCTACGATACACAATTGCTTGCGGATTGCATTCACCAGGTGGATATGTAGACCTGCACCAACCCCAACGTGTTAACGCCTAGACACATTAGCGCACGCGTATTTCAGATTCTATGGACTATTAAGGGCTTGCAATCCATACGTGTCTTTGGGACGGATTCCGAAAATGGGCAGTGCTTAGCAGTGGACCAGTATGCGGTAGATTTTCTTGAAGTTTCGGCTGATTATACATGGGCTTAAGGATAGATTTCAAAAAACTGAAACAGCGTCGGGCATCAACGCCCAGGTTAAACGCAGGAATTTATTTGTTGGAGATATCAGTGGTCGAAATCAAGAACGCAGCCTGTTGTCAGGCAGCAGGTGCCCACTTATTGTCTGAAACGCTCAAAGTACAGCTAGACGGCGCTTTAAATAAACGCACATTTGTACAGGGGCAAATATAATTATAATATTAATAATATTTATACTAATAATATAATATAAATATAATATATATAATAAAATAGAAGAAGACGGGAAGGCGATCGCTGGGACCAATGGTTTATTTATCCGACGTTTCGAACTCTCACGCGAGCCCATCGTCAAGGAATGAAAAAACTGTACAGCTCGTCGTGTATTTAGCTCACCTCTTCCGGGGGTGACCTCTAGCTGCGCTGTTGATTTGTTCACGCAGTGCGTGATAGGCGATTGGCAGATCGATATGTCGATTAATCGCGGGAGCTAAATACACGACGAGCTGTACAGTTTTTTCATTCCTTGACGATGGGCTCGCGTGAGAGTTCGAAACGTCGGATAAATAAACTATTGGTCCCAGCGATCGCCGTCCCGTCTTCTTCTATGCAATTACCTGTGCCGCGCGTATTCTCTATCGTTCGGAATATAATATAATATATATTATAATATATATTATAATATAATATAATAATATTATATTATATAATAATATAATAATATAATAATATTATAATATATAATATATATTATATATATATATATTATAATATATATTATATTAATAGTTGTATTTAATGCCAGTTTGCAGTTTCAGGTTCTTGTATCAGCAGAGAAGAAAATAAGACCACCACAATGACAGTTAATTTGATCAGAGCTGTCGGATTCATAAAGGAGCACAGCTGCAGACTGTGAAACCGCAACAAAGTCTGAACGACTCGGCTGTGCGACAATGAGGTGACAGGAGAGGCAGACAGAGAGGAAGCGTGGTTTCGAGACTGGGTTGGATTCACGCTGGCTATCTTATCGCGACCCAGTGACCGTACGTAAGTTTGACTGGGAACTGGGTTCGCGTGGACGAAAAAGATGGGTAATAGGGAGAGTAGAGGGCATACCAGTTACTGAACACTTGGTATCCGAGTCCCAGACCCCCAGCAGTTTTCGTCCCATCTTACCGCCAACATCCGCGCACCAGCGAAGTCGAATCCGCGGCCCTCCTCCAGGATGCGCTTGGCAAGTTGCGACAGTAGGTGGCTTCTCCGAATGATCCTTTTGCGCATGAGCACGCGTGGACGGGGTTGTCGCGCTATCCGCCCTGTATAATGGCACCTGCTCACCTGCGTCCATCCATCACTTCAAATGCATGGCATCGGTGCGCCTGCTAGTCACCCTCGACCGCAGTTTTTGTTCGATACAACATGTTTGTACGGTCAACAGTCTAAAATTCATGCCTAAGTCGCCTTGAGCGGTCACTAGGACCGATCTGCTATCAACAAGATTACTGCTTATGCAAGACAGAGAGCCCGACTGAACCAGAACTGACAAGACGCCTAGGAACGAAGTCAGAAAGTTACTACTGTCATTCATATTCGTGGCTCAACGCAGAACAAACAATAGGAAAACCGAGGCAGCCAGAAATACAACCGATAAGTGTGGACTCCAAACAGTGCATAGGAAACGAATTCTTAATAAAGGGTCTGTGATTATTTTACGGAAAACACGCTATTTCCTCAACACTACTCGCGAGAAAATGTTACTCAGATAGATCACTTGAATCAAAGGTTTGCCTCGGTGTTAGCATTGACGAGACAGACACTTTCGGAAAAACCCGTCATACTGGCAGTCCTAGATAAGACTGGTATCTAGTCCTCTAGGGCCTAGATGAAGGCTGATGTGCCTCGCTGAAGAAGTTGGTGGAGAACTGCCCGCACTGCGGTCCGTGAGCAAGTGAGTGTATTTAAAGGTACAGAAGTTGGGCTAACTCATAAAATGGCAGCCTAAATTTCAAAATTTGCACCCGTTGCGAAAAGGTTAATTAATTAGGGTTGTAAAACTAATCATCGTGCAGCAGAATTCTATAATAATCCACTTATCTCAGGGTGCCGGCTTTTGAATGAACTTGTTGCGACTGCATGCAAGAACTATACTCTGCAAAAGATGACTTCTTAATTATCATGCAATTTTCTCATTGATTTTCGATGTCCTTAAAAATTTGATTATATTTTGTGGAAAACATGAATAAAAATTTGCATTATTTTGCTTTTTCGGCAGAAGATGGTGTCTTTTTCTTATTATATCCTCAAAGGAAGTGAAGTATTCGGTTTTAAAAAGAGTCTAATTGTGCGCTTTTTATTACCATGAAATGGCTATTCAAAAAACGTCATGTCTCTGCATTTACCAATGTGGCTTGCAAAGTTAACAATATGGCTCAAATCCACTGCTCAATTTTATGAACCGCATATAGGCCTCTCTTAATACCGAAGAAAAATATGGCTCCTCGTAAACGGAAAATATACAGTTTGTAGTTTGGAAACCCTGGATGCTAGTGTAATTGCAGGTCGGGTTTAAAATTATTCGGGAATTAGAAGAGTTTTTGAAAACCGAATTTCATACTTTATTAGAGGATAACATTGGAAGAAGACGTACTCTTCTACCGAAAGAGTGAATACTTTTATGCATGTTTTGCATGAAATATAATTAAATTTTTAAGGGTATAGAAAATCAATGAGAAAATGGCATGCTACTTAAGCAGTCATTTTTTGCGGGGCGTAGTTCCTGCATCCAGTTGGAAAAAGTTCATTCAAATGTCAGCACCCTGAGGTAAGGGGATTATTATAGAAGTATGCTGCACAGTAATTAGTTTTACAACCCTTCTTAAATAATCTTTTCGAAACGGGAACAAAGTTTGCAACTTCGGCTGACATTTCATGAGTTAGCCCACCCACTGTAGGTGTTCGGTCAGTGGAACTTAAGTTAGAACCCTGGACAAGCTGTCAGAAGAGACCGCGTCGCTGACACAAAGTTAGACAGTGGGGCCTCCATTTGAAAGCCTACAATCCACAGGGCTCCTCAGTTAGAGGCGCTCAACGCTATGGGTGTCTCGGTTTGCTTTGAGATAATCAGTCAAAGCAATTTTATCCCAGCAACAAGGTCATAGTGAGCCCTGGCTACACGCATCGCCCACTTCACCCAATGACCCCGCTTGTTTTTACGAAAGTCAAGCATTTCTGAAATTTAAGTCAGGAAATGCTTGCTGAGGGGCCCAGCTGAGAAATAAAAATGGTCTTCTTTAAAGTATTTTCTGTGTAAAATTTTCTACAAATTTTCCCTTATTTGATTTGTAAGACATTCTGTATGTTTAATGTACTGATGTGATGCAAAAAAGTAGTAAAATTGAAATTTCAGTTGTCTTAGAAGGGAAAACGGTGGGTTTAGTGTATTTGGCGCCAAACAATTTGTCGCCAAGGAATCTACTGTTCACCGAAAGAGCATAAAGACAAAGGAATGTACTTTCGTCGCCCAGAGTTTGCACATATATTTTTAAAAAACAGTATTCTAAATAAAGCCTCTTTGTTCTCTTTGGCAGAATACTTTTGTTTCATGGAGCTCTAGCTACGCAAGCGGACATCAAACGTTGCTTCCTTTGGTGAAACGCAGCCATAGGCATGCGAGTTGGCATGGCCTTCATTTTAGGAGCAGCGCAGTCCAATATGCATCAAGCAGCCTACCCAGTTTATTCCGCCCGAAGCCGGCGTCCCAAAGAGTGAAAAGGCATCTTGACGGTACTTATAATGATAGGGCATGAAACTAAAAAAACACTACGGGGGAAGCGGTTTTTTCAATTCTTAATAAGTTTTTAGAATGAAATGAAGGCAACGCATTCACTTGAAACAATCCCACGAAATGAATGTTCACCAAATAATATAACTATATCTGCGGATGTTTGCGTAAGAAGAGTCACGTCCATCCGACCTGTACCTATCTAATGCAAGCGTTGATTAACCGCCTACATATTGCTACCCAAAGTAGTTATCTTAACAATGATCTTGCGAAAAAAGGCCTCTGCTGATTTTGGTCATGGGAAACAAAGTAAAAGGTCTTTTGAAAAATCAAAGATAAATTCTTTCGAACAGAACGCCTCTAGCCACACGTGGTTGCGAGGCCTATTGAAAGTTGATCTAACCCCCGCACTCTTCTTCAGACGACCCCGCATCGATTGCGTCCTGTTCTTCTACATTCTAATCTAACCAAATTCACCGTGAGCTACTGTTATCTGCATTCATTTATGCAAATTAAACGCATTTTATTCACATGCGAACCAGTATGCTTCCAGGTTTCCCATACCTTATCATAAAGGCACTTTTTAACGAATGAAGTCACAGTCGCCATAAGTTAAGAAGCTGTATGTCCACGGACGTACATTTAAGCAGTCTGTTCATTAACTTACGCTGTTACCCTACATTCGCTCCTTTCTATTACAGCCGTATGGGTTCCAATTCAATTTATATTTCACCTACTTTACTCCAGTACTTAATCATAATAACGCCTTTTAACGACTAAAAACTCTTACGTGCGCTGCTAGGTTAGAGGATGTATTATTTTCGTCGACATTCGAACCCAAGTTGTCATCTTTGATTTGACACAGGATCCTATATCTTACGTTCCCTTGATGGGCTCATTTAATTCTGATATTTTCACAAGCTTGCATTGAAATTTGATCATTTCCTTCAGTTGGAGCTGTTGCTACGATAAAGCAGCGGTTTCTTGGCATAGACGATATCACGCCGGGCCGTCACAGCTTTATCTCGGCGCAATCACTACCTACTTACGGCCCTTATCATCTAGGTTTCTCTAAGTGTTGCAAAACCTTTTGAAAACATAACCAGAGATTTCCAATTTAGCGAAAAAAAGTCATTTTATGAAACATCGCGAAAAATTCATGGAAGTATTTTTTGCCTTAGCAAAAAATGTGACACTAAATCGGCGAGACGCACTTTTGGAAGACGTACGTAGTTCAAGCAAATGTGAAAGTCCCAGTCTGATTATACGAGAAATAAATGGAGATTCCTGAAACATATTCGTTAAGTGCCCTGTGTCCCGAAGAATTTGCTCACATAACTTCCCCTGACTGTCTGGATTTTCCGCGATGTCCCTTTCAGAAGTCATTTACTACAGCGCAACCCACGCTTGATGTAGGCAAGTTTAGAATAGCAAAGTAATATTATTTGGCAAAACCATTGCAATCACAATAATTGTTTGCACACTGCGGGTTATGCAAAATGGAAGTTTCACCCAAACATGACAAACTGTCAGAAAACGCTCCGACGAAGAGCTCATCCTCCGGACCCCTCCTTCACACGCCCGCTTTCATGTCCAAGAATTGCCATCACAGCAGCCCAAATCGCAAAGTCAGAAAACGCAGTTATTATTCCCGTCAGTATGTTGCAAATTTTAGGCGGCTGCATCGCAGTTCATCTGTAACTTGCATTTTTTACTGCCATAGCAACTGTCGCCAAAATTATTTCGATCAATTGTACCTTCCAAATTCTCACTGATTCTGGCTCTGATGATGGGTAAAGACATGAATCCAAAAAGCCATATAGTGACGGTCATGAATCAGTAGTCAGTTTTGTTCATTATTAACATAAAATGCTATTTCAATTGGTGATTGATGGAAAATAAAATTACGACTCTGCATACACGGGCAGATTTGACATAAATACACACTAGTGGGTGTGTGTTGCATTGGCAAAAGTGCGCGAAATGTGTACTTGTGCGTTTGAACACTGCACAGTATCTGAAGTTCTCTGTCAGTCATTAATGCACCGTTCAAGAATATGTTACTTTTTTTCGTCGGCAGAAGGAGAGGGAATTAAAAAACATTTGGGGGAACTTTTCGAACTTGTTTTTGCAGGGGTAGAGTTTACGAAGTTGTTTATTTTGTGGGTAAAGAAAAACAATGGAAGTCGCAATCGGACAAAGGATGGCGAACACAATGCCTCTGTCTGGGAACCTATCGCAGGATAAAGCACTGGTTTTACGAAAACGGCCGGTCTCCATAAAGGGAACGGGACTCAACAAGCCGAGTTTCATGTTAACAGAAAGTACCGGGAATACTTGTCCAACAAAAAGCGAAAGCCAGACGTTAGAAATCAGACTGTGCCATTGTTGTTGTCGTCAAATTACCTTAAAAACTCTTCTTCTCAATGGCCTATCTTCAAAAGGTAGACTTAGTTAGCCATTTTTAAAGTCAGCCTGTCTGTCATGAGAGGCCGATCCTTCCTCACGAATAGGGTGAATGAGAGGCTTAAAATAATACTTACCACTATGCATACAGTTTAGACTTCCGAAGAGGAAGAAGTTTATCTGACGATTTACTTTTATTGGCCGAAAACGTGCACGGACATTCGAACGAAAGATATTTTTTTCTGATCTGACCTAGCGTTCAGAGCGACTTGAGAAGTAAGACGAATGGACAGCCTATCCATCCGACAGGTCCACACGGCGGGATGTCTTCTCTATCCTCTCCGGATATTTTCGTGCCATTGTGAGAGTTTTTTAACCATGTGGATCAGGAGAGTAAGATACTGCTCAAATCTGGCCTAACTTTTAACGTGATTCGAAAATAAAATTAAGTAGACGCTGCAACTGTGATGTGAACAATCAGTCTAGTTGACAGGTCCACGCCAGTTTGAGCGCCTCATTGCTAGCACTCTGTCTCGAATTATCTCATCGAAATCTTTGTTTCAGTCAACAGACGGCTATTGTGTGAGTGATCGAAAACTCTCGCTGTCAGTAACTCTTTCAAGTGCTGTCTGAAGAGATAGACCCTTTAAATACACGATTAAACTGTCGTTCAATAATAGACCAATAAGGATCATCATTTGACAGTCTTAGAAAAACACTTCCATTTGATGCTTTTAGTAATTCATGTTACGGAGCTTCTACAGATTAGAAAGCGTACCAATAAGAATTGCTCCTTGCAATATGACATTCAAAATGCAAACAAATCTTACAGACCCAAACTGAAAATGATGTTTTTACACGCGTCTCGGCTCAGTTCAGTGCGCTTCCGTTTGCAGTTGTCTAAAATGCCTCATCGTGCTGGCTTCTCCCTAAAATAATCTTAACACTTTATGCTGGATAAGGAGGAAGAAAACAATGTAAGAATAAATACCACTGAGTCGAAATGTGTTTAACCAAATAGACTTTGTCTTCCTACCGTCTGTCATCCCACGGCCATTCCTCTCAATCCACGGCGAATTCGTCCCAGTCAAGAACGATCGCTGCTAATAGCGAAGTCGGAGTGAGACAGATGGTGACCTGACTTTCGCGCATAGCTGATGTCGTGAATCCTAATTAACTCTCGACTGACAGAGGCGGAACCAAGCTGGCTTGAGCAGAAAGGAGTAGCGACATCCTGTATTAGAGAGTGGAAACCACTTATGCATGCAGTGGCAGGGCAATTATCACCCAAGATGTTTTTCGCAAGGCAAGGAAAAAACAACATCCGGCTTACTTCGAGCGTGCTGCTTGATGGCGATAATGAAGTTTTGAGCTCAAAAATTGCCCGGATCCGAGCACTGTCTAGGAAGTACTGGATAGATACGCTACGGTTGCTGATTTCATGAATGATTTACTATTCCTCGACAAAGGCCAGCGGAATGGCATGCGAGGAAGTTTACGCAAACGGAGGCTGAGTTTGTGGACTCCATATTAAAAGACATCGCAACTTGGTTAGCAAACTAAATTACTGGGCAGTGCAACCCAAAATATGATCTCGGTAAAAATATAGTCCCTACCTAAGAAACACATACTTCAAATCCGTCTCTCGATGGAAATAACCCTGTCCCATCCAATGATGTCCTAAAACAACCCTTTTTAGGTTTGCTCATGAAGTGAGCATTAGGTTCTTTTCCGATCCAACGTGTTGAGATAAGCAATATCTAAAACAAACAAACAATACTACTCGCAAATTAAATCAACGATAAGCCTAGGAGGAACATTTGAGTAGAAAACGCTGAAGTAGGAGTGACCAAATCAGACGTTTTGAATACAAGAAATAACTGGAAAAGCAACATAATTAGGTAGAACAATGGAGAAGCTCCAATTTGGAGTCAGTTTGAAAATGCAACATACATTTCTAAGGGTGACCCTAAGAAATAAAAATAGTATTATTTGACGAGGCTTTCTGCACAAGTCATCCATCCAGCCCATTAAAGCTCGCGTAAAAGCCCTCCTACAAACTAATTTACGCTCAGGTTACAGTCGTCTGTCCTCTTCGTGGGGCACACGATGGATCTCATCTCTCGCGACGGCCAAATTGCCGTAGTATGGTCTTGCAGTAAACGTCGATGCTTTGTTGGCATGTATTTTACTTGGCAAAGTGACTGGTCGGAACCTGAGGCGCCGGATGCTGATATCTAATGCAAAGTCAATTATGAAACATACCGGACGGAAAATTAAAGATTTTGCGTTGGTATGCTGCCTCCCGAATGTGCTTTGGAAATCCTACATCGATTTTAATGAGCTATTCAGTTCAACTGCGATGAAACAACACAGATATTGTCTCCCCCTGTATTGGTATTGTCTTCTTTTGTCATTTCCTTCCTTTAGTGTTGCTGCCACGATAAAGCAGCGGTCTCTTAAAAGGAACGATATCAAGCGAGGCCGTTAGAGCCTTATCTTAGAGCAATTATTTTTTACGTACGATCTTTGTCATTCCACCTTATTGGATTGTTGCAGAAATACTTGTAAGCATGACCTGGAATTTCAAATTTAGTTAAAGAGACAAAATATGAAATATAACGAGAATGCGGGGAGGCGGTCTTTGCCTTAACACAAATTTAGTCACCAAGCCGATGAGATGCTCTTTTGGAATGCTCACTAGAGTCCAGCAAAGGTAAAAGTCCCTAACTCGGAATGCGAGAAAGACATGAGGATAGCTAAAACACATTTTTATGCACTCTACGGTCCGGAGAATCTGCTCACTTTAATTCCCAACCAAAAGCCATCTACTAAGTTTCAAGTCAAACTGTTTGTGTAAATCTGTTAAAGGCAAGTCTAGAATGACAAAGTCAAATTATTCGGCAAACCATCAAAATTGCGTCCGTCGTTTACGCACAGCGTACTATGCAATTGAAAGGTTACCCAACAACAGCAGCCTGTTAAAAACGTTCTCGCGGAGGGCTTTTCCTCTTCAAGTTGACCCGTTTAACTAAAGACTACAATTTACATATTATACTCTATAAACGTGCTTATTAAAATCAGTCCTTGCTTCTACCAAAAACCAGAATTTGCTTCGTTTGCCATTTCTCTCCGTGGGAGTTGCTGCTACAGTAAAGCCGCCGTTTCTTGACACGGACGGCATTAAGCTGGGCTGTTGCAGCCTTATCTCGTCTCAATCACTACCTGCTTACGACGCTTATCACCTCAGTTTCTTCAAGTTTTGCAAAACTGTTTCTAAACATAACCGGATATTACCCCTTTAACGAGAAAGCAAATAGTGTCGTCAAATACGGGATGCTCTCTTGAAAAACATACATAAGTCAAGCAAAGGTGAAAGTCCCAGTCTGATTATAGGAAAAAGGAATGGAGATTCCTGAAACATATTTGTTAATTACCCTGTGTTACGATGAATGTGCTCAAGTAAAATCCCTTGGCTGTCTACAGTTTTTGCGATGTCCCTTTCAAGTGTCGTCTGCTACGTCGTAACCCACTACTACCTGAGTAGGCTTGATGAAGGCAAGTCCAGAACGGAGAAGTCAAATTATTTGCCAAACCATTGAAATACGCTCCTTGTTTGCACATTGCGGGCTATACAGATGAATGTGTCCCCCAAAACCTGACAGCCTGTCAAAAACATCCCCACGGATGGCTGCTCTTTCGCACCTCTCTTACGCACGCGTGCTTTTATGTTCTAGGACTGCCCTCACGATAGCGCAAATCGCAAGATTCATTCGGAATCTGAAGACGCAGTAATTATTCCAGTCAATATTTTGCACATTTTAGACAGCTGCATCGTCTTTCATCTGTAACTTGAATTTTTTACTGCCATAGCAACTGTCGCCAAAATTATTTCGATCCATTGTACCTTCAAACTTCTCACTGATTCTGGCTCTGATGATGAGGACAGACATGAATCCAAAAAACCACACAGTGACGGCCATGGATCAGTAGTCAGTTTTTTTTAATTTTTAACGAAAGAGCCAATACAATTTGTAATTGATGGAAAACGAATATACAACTCTGAATGCACAGGCATGTTCGACATACATGCACACTAGTGGGTGTGTGTTGCATTGGCGAACGTGCGCGGAATGTGTACTCGTGCGTTTGAACACTACATAGTATCTGAATTCCTCTGTTAGTCATATATGCACCATTGATGAATACGTCACTTCTTTTCGTTGACAGAAAGAGAGGGAATTAAAGAGGATATGGGAGAGCCTTTCGAACTTGTTTTTGCAGATGCAGAGAATGCGGAAGATGTTTATTTTGCGGGGAAAGAAAAACAATGAAATTCGCAATCGGACAAAAGATAGCAAACACAATGCCCCTGTCTGAGAGCCTTTCGCAAAATGAAGACACTGGCTTCCCGATAGTAGTCAGTCCCATAAAGGAAACGGGACTCAGTAAACTGAGATTTGTGTCAACAGAATGCCCCGTCCCAACATAAGGCAAAAACCAGACATATGAAGTCGGACTGTGCCATTTTCGTTACATTCCTCATCTAAGTACTCTTTTAATTACCTCAAAAACTCTAATTCTTCATTTCTTGTCTTCAAGATTTAGATTGAGTTAACCATTTTGAAAGCCAGCCTGCCTGTCATGGAAGACCGATTTACTGCTATTGGCCGACAAGTTTCAAGGACACTCGAGTGAATGATATGTTCCAGATCTGGCGGAGCGGTAAGACGAACGGACAGCCACTCCATCCGATAGATCCACACGCAGTAATGACTCGTCTGTCATTTTCGGATACTTTCGTACTAGTGTAAATTTTGTTGGCCATGCGGATCAGGAAAGTAAAATACTGCTCAAATCTGGCCTAGCTATCATCATGACTCGAGAATTAAAATGAGTAAACGCTGCAAATAGATTAGACGACTCAGTAAATGCGATAGGAACAATCAGTCCAGCCGATAGGTCCACACCAATTTGAACGACTCAATGATAGCATTTTGCCTCGGAATATTTCATCAAAATCCTTGATTTAGCCAACAGATGGCCACTGCGTGAGTGATTGAAAATTCTCGTTGTGAATAACGACAGGCTCAAGTGCCCTCTGAAAAGTTAGACTCCGTGAATAAAAAAATTTACTAGATTTCAAAAATTAACCAATAAAATTTCCCTCACTGTCTCATAATCGCATTTTTATTTTTGTTCGTAATAATAAATCTAAGAAAACTTTTACAGATGACAAATCACACTAATAAGAAGGCTCCTTGCAATATTACCTCCGAAATGGATACAAGCCTTACAGACGTAGATCGGAAATGATGCTTTTACACACGTCTGTGTCTAGCCCAGTTCATGTCTGCATGCAACTGTCTAAAATCCCTCTTTGTGCTGACTTCTCCCTAAAAGAACGTTGCACTTTACGCTGGGAAGGAAAGAAAGAAACAATGTGAGGATAAATGCCATTGAGCCAAATTGTGTTTAACCAACTAGACTTTGTCTTCATACCGTCTGTCGTACCACGGATATTCCTCTCAATCCACGGAGCATTTGTTCCATTTAAGAACGATCGCTGCTAATGGCAAAATCGAAGTGAGAAAGATGGTGACTTGTCTTTCGCGCCTATCTGATGTCGTGAATCGTAATTAACTCTCGACTGACAGGGGTGGAATGATGGTGGTTCGAGCAGGAAGAGTAGCGACCTCCTGAATTAGAGAGTGGAAACCACTTATGCATGCATTGGCAGAGCAATTAACACTCAAGATGTTGTTTTTTGAGGCATGGAAATAAATAACATCCAGTTTACTTCGAGCGTGCTGGGTAATGACGATGCTTAAGTTCTAAGCGCAGAAATCGCCTCGATTTTCAGTTCTGTTCCGGTTCCACCTGATAGACATGCCTATTTTGAAGATTACATCAATGATTAACTACTCCTTAAAACAGGCCAGCCTGATGGCTTGCGTGGAAGTTTATGCGAATGGAAATTTAATTCCTGGAACTCCGTGTTAGAAGATATTTCAACTGACGAAGAAGAAGAGTCGAGCACCGGAACACTTCGTTTATTATCCTGAGCTTTCAGACTCGTAGCGGAGTCCATCGTCTAAGGTAGTGGCAGAAACAGGACAAGCGGCAGTTATAAGGCACGTAGGCCCAATCGTCGACCGACGTCGCACGACTGGATGTGACTACGAAGAGCTTTGTGCATTAAAACAGTAATTTACTGAGTGCTGCTGGAACGCTCATTGGATATCCGCCGGATTTAATGTGTTTCCCTGAATATCTAGGTTTTCTCCGGCTCTGTATTTCATCTAAGCCCAGTCATCGCATGCTCGCGATTTGTGTCGGCCATTTGCATGAAATGATCTACTTAACCATATGTGATTCCCTGCTAGACAGGAAGGGTTGAGAAAAATTGATATTATCACCGGTAAGGGAAATAAGTTGACATTGCACCAGTTAGTTTGTTTCGACCGCTGTTGGTTTAATTCTTACATTTTTGCATAAGCTTGTCTTCACATGTTTTACAACGAGCTTACCAATACATTCATTAGAAGAGTCTCCATGGCGGTGAATGCGTCTGATGCATCTTAGTCAGTAAAACGATTGGGAAAATGGGACTTCTCAGTGGATAATTGAAGATGCTTTTGCCTAAGCGTGGGCTGTCTTGTGTGGCGCCTTGGGCTAAGGAGGAGGAGCTAACTTGTGCTCTGCGAATATGTCCTTTACTGTGTACTAATAACAGGCGGTGGAAGTTGGACGTGGACAATAAAAGTGACCGATAATTCGGGGTTAGATTGAGGACGTAAACTGCTAAAACGGCAGTCTGGTCTGCGTCTAATCTGTCGACAATTTTCTAGTTCAAGAACTAACCCGTATTCTGCTCTTGGCTTTCGAAATAACGTACAATATAAAGGTAGTTATATATTTACAGGAGTTTTAAATGCTCAGAAACGCCTGCTTAACCATTTCTTAGCTGACGTGCCTAAATTTGCAGGTGTATCCAGCGTCTGCTAGTTTACAATCCCAAATTTGAGAACGTTAAACGACCATTCATATGCTTTCGGGTGGTAGTATGATGGTTGTTGCAAAAACATCATTTTCAGAATATCAATATTGACCTAGTTCCGTTGTTTGCGATGGCATGTTCTCATATTTTTTCTTACGTAAAGTCGTTGACGTCTGTGCTTTTACAATGGACTACTATCTTGAATTAACGATATCATTTTGAAAAAAGCTGACGCGCCAAATATGCATATTTTCTTGAAGTTCGAAAATTAACCATCACCTATTTAACTGCTTACAACTCCTGTACAGAGATGTGCTTACATATGAAATCTTGGCGAGAATTCTTAAATGTGTTTTTGATTCAAGGATTTTATTTGAGTAGAGTTGCAAAATTAAGCACCATACAGTATAATGGTATAGTACTTTAGTAATATCGGCATGCCGACTTTTGAACTAAGTTCCTTGAGGTCGCCTGCAAAAACTACACTCAATAAAGGATGACCGCCCAGACAGTACTAATTGTTTTCACTGACTTTTGATTACATTATACAGTCAGGTATTTTCATAGAAATCATACATAAAAATATCCATTCGTTCACTCACTTGGCAACACACTAGGCCTTCCTCAAGTTTTGTACTTGAACAAAGGATACAATTCGGCTTTAAAATATTTTCAATTATGAGAGTTCTAAGACCATTAAGTGCCCGTTCACAAAACTTCGTGCATTTACATTAAGTAATATTGCTTGTAAGGTTTACAATTTGTTCAAATTCACTGATAAATTTTATAAACCGCATAGGGTTACCTCTTGTTAAGGTAATGAAATGTATGATTTTACGTGAACGGAAAATACACAGCTTGTGGTTTGGAAAACTTGGTGGCACATGTGACGGCATATTGGATTGAAAGTATTAAATTTACAGTAAACGTATGTTTCTACTAAACGGGTGAAAGACTGAATATTTGATGCATGTTTCCATGATATATATTTTAATTTTCTAGGGCATCAAAAATCAATGAGAAACATGAGTACTAAATAAGCAGTCATCTTTCACAAAGTGTAATTATTGCAGACGACCGAAAAGAAGTTCGTTCAAAAGCCCGCATTCTGAAGTAGCTTAACTATCATAAGATTATGTTGCATGGTTTTTCATAGTAAAATTTTATTATAAGTGATGTTTTGATTCAAAAACGTATTTCACAATTTTGGTTCACATTTCATGAGTTAGAACATCTACTGTGATGAGTCAAATGTGCACGAGTCGATGTTAACTCCGAAAATATACGAAGATGAAAGGGATTAAGTGAAGATATAAACAAAT
Organism: Spirometra erinaceieuropaei; assembly: GCA_902702965.1. Taxonomy (NCBI): domain Eukaryota; kingdom Metazoa; phylum Platyhelminthes; class Cestoda; order Diphyllobothriidea; family Diphyllobothriidae; genus Spirometra; species Spirometra erinaceieuropaei. Next base: position 82,845 of record CACRXP010001152.1, on the reverse strand, counting down.
GAAACTCAAAAAGATCATTTACGACAGAAAGATAAAGTATACTCTCAGACCAAAAGTTAGATTTTTTAGTCAAGTAATTTAGGAGTGAGTTCCCTCTGATGGTGCTTATACACAGTGTTGCGAAAATGGGGCAAATGAGACCCCTAAGTGCATTAAAAATGCTGACAGATTTAAAAACCCCAAGCCTTACGTAACGGGACGCCAAACAAACATAAACCAGGCCTTGATGGGACCTATCTTACTGGTTAAAGAAGCAGATTTAAAGCCTGCGCTATTGAGTAAAGGGAAGTTTCCTGACCCAAGTACCGAACTTGCTTCATATTGAAGAGAAACTGTTTCCACCTAAAAGTAGTCAAGGTAAGTTCGCAAACTATGTTACAAATCTCTACTGCGAAAATTGCACATCTGTATTAAGCATTAATAAAAAGAGATGAAAATGTCAAACGACTTCAAAATCCAGCCTCCGACGGACGTGGAGTGCTACAATTTTGGGAGGTAGAAGAATAATGGCCCCAATTAACTCCAAAATGCAGTTAGCCAAGGTTTGGTGCCAGAAAAGGTGTTACGCAGTAGTAACACCACATAAAAGACTTCAAGGTTCAATAAGACCAGTTAAGTACAGTAGGTGGATCAACTCATGAAATGTCAACTGGAATTCCGAAATGCGTTTTCGTTTCGAAAAGATTAATTAAGTAGGTTTGTAAAACTCATCAGTCTGTAGTATACGTCTATAATAATTCGGTCACCTCAGGATGCTGGCTTCCGAACGAAGTTTTAATCAGCTGCATAGAGAAAACATACATTGTAAAAAATGACTACTTAAGTAGCATGCGTTTTTCTCTTTGATTTTTGATGCACCCAAATGTCCAATTATATTCCATGGATAACATGTATATAAATATTCATTCTTTCGCACATTCGGTAGACAATTGCGTTTTTTTAATTTTTTTCTCGAAAGAGGGACGTAATTCGGTTTTAAAAATGTCTCGTTGTAATAATTTTAAATACCGTGAAATGGCCGTTCATAAAACGTCATGTCTATTCATTTGCCAATGTGGCTTGTAAAGTTAAGAACATGGATCAAATCCAATACTAAATGTTATAAACCCCATATGGTCTCCCCTCAGTGCCGTAGATAAATATGTGGTTTTCCGTGCGCGGGAAAATTATGGTTTGTAGTTTGAAAACCCTTAATGCAAGTGTGACGGCAGAGCGGGTTCAAAATTATTCGGGAATTAGAAAAGTTTTTAAAAACAGAATAATACCCTTTCTTCGAGTATAGAATTTAAAGAAGACATTATTATCTACCGAATGAGTGGGAGGATGAATCTTTTTACTCATGAAACACAATTGAACTATTAGGGGCATCGAAAATCAATGAGAAAGTGTATGCCACTTAAGTAATTCTTTTTTTACAAAGTATGGTTTTTGTATGCAGCCGGAAGGCAGTTCGTTCAAAAACTAGGATATTCCGGTAACCGAGTTATTTTGGAATTATGCTTCAAAATAATTAGTTTTACAAACCTTCCTAATTAATCTTTTCGAAACAAAACGCATTTCGGAATTTCGGCCGACATTTCATGAGTTGGCTCACCCACTGCACCTAAATCCGAAACCTATTTAATGGGAAACATCAAGCAAGTCCAATTAACATAAAACGAATGAGATAAAGGCCGTCAGACGACGAGATTCTGCTAAAAATCAGTTGACGATAAGCTCAGTCTCGAAAAATATTAACTTAGATCCAACGGTCTTTCAATAAATACTGATCGGTTGGCTCATTTGTCTCTGATATCTAACCTGTTCTACAAAGAGCCAGGAAGGTTAGAATATCTGAGAAAATTACGCAGATGTCGAATTTAAACCTTATCAATTTCTGCTTGGTCATCTTCTTTAGCTCTAGGAGTCTAAAGACTTTCTACTATATCGACCGTTAGCTGACTGAGAATGTGTAGAATAGGTTAATGTTACACAAACAAAGCTTCACAGTAGTGTTTTGTCAATATCCTTTCTTTTTCAAGTTAGTGGGATCTTTTTCAAAAGGAGAGGTTTTACGCTGCCAGTCAAGTATTCTGTCTGTGCAAGGGAATTCTGTCTGGTGTGTTGCAGTAAACGCTCTGTGATTGGTGTCCTTAGCCAGTGCTTAGTTCCCACTTTGCTCCCCCTTTTCCCTGATGAATTTGCGTATGTCAGAGCGATCAGTATCTGCGTATGCGTCTTCGCCAAGATACAGCCCAATTGGATGTAGCGCTTTAATATTTTTTTTAATACAGTGACGCTTGTGCCCGCTTTCTCTCTCTCCCTCCTACTTCCCTGGTATGCATGAGAAGGGAGACGCCGTCATGTCTTCTACCCACTGTTACTTTGATAGCGGCTAACGTGTCGACTGGACCGCTAAAAAAATCTGCCGACGTTCTCCATAGAGCCTTTTTGAGATATCATTTCTTTTTTTCATCTAAATAGCTCCCAGCATTTTTGTGTGGTGAGCGGGTCCTTGTGTGACGTTGATGTCGGCTACTCACCGGCTTACACCTAGGGTTTGCTCATCTGTCTCTGTCTCTCTCTCTCTCTGTAAGCCCAACAATTTTTCTTCATCAAAACCTCTCCGCCAGATGGTTTGGTTGCATTCCGTGGTCTCTCATCGCGCTGAACCGCTTTTTGTCTGGATGCGTTCTGCCCTATCATGTCAGTGGTGTCTAATGTGGAAAACAGCCGTAAAAGCTAGTTTGATAAGGATACGAAAAACTCTTTTTCGTAAAAACGACTGTCTTCTGTTGGTATTCCTTATAGCCGTGGCTTCACCCACGAACGAATTCTGATTGCTCCTGAGATGTACGATCACTTAGGAAAATGTTTTTTCGTAAGAAAATGGTTTTCGGGACCTTTAAAACACTTCACTGCATAACTATCTACAAGGATAAGTTGCTGAATGTGAGTCCGTCAAAACGTGCCGTCACTTCAATAGATTAGATTTTCAAAATACCAACCAGTCCTAATGGCCCTTACAAGACCTAACCTTTGTCTAAAGTCTTTTTTCAAGCTGTTATACCTCAGATATCGTACCGGCAAGCGTCACGAGAGCATAAATAATCAATATCCTTTCTTTCAAAATATTTTTTCCTGAGAATGTTGCCTGCATTTGGAAAACAGCTTTTCTTGGCAGATTGTATCATGAGTCACCGACTGTGAGTTATTGAAGGACGCATGTATGAACTCAGGACTCCATCAAATCTTTTGGGGAAACTTCTTGGTTTTTCAAAGCATCGTCAAGGCAGTGGAGTAGGGACCCTTTCATTTGATGGTAGATTCGGGAAAGCAGGAGCGAAGATGACGCGATGGCTAAAACAAAGCCTCATTCGCCTGATACTTGTGATTCACAGGTGAACGCAGCCTCAGAGACAAAATCAGACAAGCGTCATACGTTGCGCAAGTGTTGCAGTATTTACAGGATGCAATCACTACATCCAACATTTATCGCATGCGCAGCCAAATTTTATAAGCTCTAACATCTATAAGCATTTATAAGGGAAGGGATAAATAATAAAGCCGTTAAATTCTCCGATGTGCATCACGTTCTTCATTAGTTTTGAAATTTGCTTATAGCCGATGTACGGACGAAAGAAGCATGTATTATTTTCTTCGCAAATGACCGATTTGTAAAGCAAACGTACGTTCTTGAAAACTTCAACACTTTGCATGTAACAGTTAATCAATATATAACCCTAGAACATTCCGCCTCTGCCATTGATGGATAAGTACATAATGCCTTATATAAAACACTACAAGATAGCAATTACATCTAAATCCTAAAAATGGGCCGAAAAATTAACCAGTAATTTTCGAATGACAGCATGATGAACATCCAGATCAGTTACAAGCCCTATAAAATGCTAACTAAAGGTTCAAAAGGAACTTTTGATTAGGTAGGATTACCGAAGTGGAGGTTTAACATTGATAATCGTGAAGCATATAATTTAGATATTTTTATCATGCCAGGATGCTGGCTTTGGAACGCAAATATTTTCGGCTGCTTGCAAAAAACGTACTAAGTAAACATTTTTACCTATAATGCATAAATGTGTTTCCTCCGTTTCCGATATCCTGACAAAATCGAATGCATTTTATAGGAGACATAATAAGAAACATCATTTATTGTGCCCATTTGGTGGTATGTCGCGGCTTCGTTGGGGCAACTTTATAAAAATAAAATCTTTCGGCCTTAAAAACGTTTTTTCGATATCTAGGTAATTTTGAACCCTATCCGTCGTTATATTTGCGTTTACAATTCACTTTCTACAAGCCACATGCTTCCCATGCGAAGAATATCGTATATTACTATATGACTTTGAGAAGATACTGAAAGGACTCATAGAAAGTTTGCAAATAATATGTAGAGGAAGATTTACGGATGGACAGGTGTAGCGCTGTTAAAATAGATCTCGCAAAATCGCAAACAAATTTTTAAACAGTATTTCCTCTTCTTTTGAACAGAAAATTTAAAAAGGCATGAGTTACCACCGAATGAATGCGAGAAAAGATAAAAATATTAATTAATTTTTCTATAAAATTTACAAGGCGACTAAAAATCATTGGAAAACCCCAGCTAAATAAGCACTACATTTTGCTGATTCTAGTTTTTCCCGGCGGCTGAGGGGAATTGTTTCCAAAGGCCTGACTACTTTAGAATAATGCTGCAGGCGAATCAATCTTACAACCGCACATAATAATTTTCCTAATCGAAAAACTGTTTCAGAATTCAGGTCATTATTTACTGAGGTTGGCTCCTGACTGCCTACTAAAAACAACTATCACTGCTTTGAGTATTATAACGTTATGTTAGTAGATAACCTAGTTCCCTCACACCTTTTCCTCCTTCTTTTTGCAGATATTTCAAAAAATACGTTGACAAGAAAAAGTGATTGCATCATTCTGCCCGCTGATATTCAGTTAATAACAGCCGTGGGAGGACGTCTCACCATTCCTAATAAAATATTTTTCCCTCCCCTAGACATTTGCAATGTCGACGGATTGAAGATGCCGAATGGGACGTTTAATAACAAGTCGTGATAGAGGGCGTTTGCAATCAGCCAAATCTATGTATGACAGTTATTTAACAGTGCCAGGAAATTTCATAAGTGTCAAGCCGCAGAGACTGAATCCTTTAGATAGCAACATTTTTCATCAGCATGAAATATCCGGCTATTGTACACTGAATGTCAAACCGTTTCGTAATAACACGTGTTCAAGCAAGTGAGTAGATTGCGCTGGGTTAATTTCCTGGTCGACGTTTTTACCCGACTATACAGCGTTTTCCTCTGCAAAGCCATGTTAAAACATAGATTCAGTTAGCAAGACCTCGTCTTTAAGTGAACTCACGGTCACTATAATGGACACACTCGGAGCATGTATCCACAAAGTTATGAAGTCGATTTTAAACTTTAGCAACAGTAACAGTGATCAGGTCAAAGCGTTATAGTCAAATAATGTGCTCAAAATTACACAAGCTGGTCCTTCATATGGGTTTTATTGAAAAGTTTTATTGTCTGTATAACATTGATTGCCGCGTTTGAACACCAAAGACGTATTTGATAAACGCCTTGTGTCCTCTAAGGATTTCTATTTTATGGTTTTGACAGGCTCCACTTATGCTCTTATTGTGTGAAACTTCAAAAGCTTAAAAAGTAAACACATGTTTTGGTCGGGCACCAAAAACATGTGTTTACTTTTTAAGCTTTTGAACTCATACAGGTGTTCATCGACGGAGATGACATCGCTCGCAAAAAAGATGACAGTTATTATGGTCATCAGCCAATTTTGAGTGAGTGCTACGGGCTTTTTATGTGAAAGGCAGATCAATGTATCTGCAGATTGACATGTAAATTTATCCGTATTGTTGATGTAGGGCAGTACTAACATTTAATAAAGTAGGCAACGGCAATAATCTTGTAAGCATCTTAAAAGATATCGAATTTTAAAAGCTTTTTTCATAATATTTTCTTTCTTTAAGTATCAGAGTATAAAAAGACAGTTTATTTTGTAAAAAGGTCATGTTTAATCTTTCTGTACAATGTTGCTGCGTCTAGAGTTTTAATTGTATTTGGGAAAAAACTGATTATTTGTGTTGACATTTTTACGCGAGAGTGATCCACGCAAGAGCGTAGAAATTTCTACTGCAGCACGCCAGTGTGCCATTATGCGGAGAACTTGGAATTCATGGTCGTCCCAGTGTTCGCTTGTGTGGAGGTACCGACTGGTAGCTTGAGAGTTAGGACACAATGGCTCTTTCCTAATGCGGCCTGTATTGTACTCCAAACTATTTCGAAAACAGTCGGGTGTAGCGGCAGGTTTAGATGTGGGTTTTTGCCGTGCTAGCCATCAGCGTCCTCTTCTGCCTTCGCTCTTCTTGACCTTTTCTTGATACCGGGGATAGCTGGGCAGGAGAGTGCGCGGTAGATGCTGTGCAAGCCTGCTAGCACTATAGAGGAGATCACACAGATGTCACCGCGCCCCCCTCATCTTGCTGTCTAACACATGATGGACACTGCTGATTGCGACGGTCGAACTGTCATGCGGGAGTTGATCTGATTAGAGGCCCTCTGCTATTCAGCCCTGCAACCTCGACCGAGTAAATCTCAGTCAAAAGTAGCTGCCATTTGAAATGACGCAACCTAGAAGAAAATGAAATAGTCTAATAATAGGAAGTCACAATCTTATTGTCTCTTTTTGTTTTTTTGCAACTTTCCCCGATAAAGACCTTCAGCGAAACCCATGGCAATAGGAATGGCAAAGCTTTCTCAGCCTTGATTACTTGGACAGTATACACAAAGTCTTAAAGTTACCGATGAAGTATGATTGAAAAAATATTAGCTGACCTAGAGGAGAAGTTGGCATTCCAGTGAAATGATATGTCCTGCTGGCTTAACTTACAAAACTACCTAAACGGCCTACAGTAGGTGATGTAAATCACTAAACAGTAGAAAATTTGAAGAAGTCGAAATTCGTCAAAAAATGAATATAAGGGGATGCGATTTTGGACATGCTTTAAATTAAATACGTCTAGGTGTATAAGGATATCGACAATCAAGGAAAACTTGATACTAATTAAGTAATCATTTTAACTGGGGTACTTTTTCTTGGTGGACGGAACAAAGCGCAGTCAAAAACACTCTCTGGAGATTGAAATAATTTTGGGTTACGTTGCATGAAAATGACCACACCTAAATAATCCCCCTAGTGGAGATCATATTTAGAATTTTAGTTAACGTTTCGTGAATTAAGTTGTCTTCTGTGCTGTCGTTAAGCTAAAGAATTAACTTGTATCTTTATAGTGGACTAGAAAGTGTGCCGCGTTATAGCAATCCCATAAGGCCATTTTGGC
>CACRXP010001152.1:28472-74489 GCA_902702965.1 Spirometra erinaceieuropaei | reverse complement strand
GAGTATAGCCAAGGCTCAAGCCGCGTGAACTTGGAAGCCCCACTGGGAGCCGTAAATTTAATTACATGTGGGGCAAGTTGTTCGCCGAGCCTCCGGCAACAGTAAGCTGACCGTTCAAGCAGAATTTCTTAAGTAATCCATCTAGAATCCCACTGAGGTCACCGGGTTTTTTATTATTAAGACACCAAAGCATTTATCAATTACGTACGTAAGTTTGGTAGTCATCTGATGGTTTATAGTTGAGTTACTTGAGAAATCCTGCTTGGGCAGTCGGCAACTTTATGAATTCAGAAAAAGAAGATATGATTACTGAAACAAGAAATTTATTGGGCCTATCGTGTGGGATTCTCACTCGAATCCATCATCAGAGACAATCGCAGATAAGAGTTTCTACAGGTTTTAAGATTTAGAAAAGCACGCAATTTATGAAAAAAGGTTTCGTTTTAGAAAACCATATACAGCACACTATTAATGCGTCCTTATCTATGGAAGCATTAGAGTTAGTGAGGTCCCATTCGGAGACTCAAATATGAATTTCAAAAAACGTTGAGTGGGCAGTCCACTTTCTGATTGTGACTCCCTTATTAAAGTTTTAAAATGCTGGCCTTACTGTTTACAACTGGTGAACTCCTCAGTAGTAACATAGCCACCAGGTAACTGGGCAGAATTTCAAAAGCACACGATTCAAACCCGAACGAATTCGGCCGCCGGGGTTATTTCATCTTTTGTCCCAAAGGCTACTCGGGGCTGCTACGCGCGTTTTAGCCCTCAAAAGGCAGACTACGAATTTAACCTGACGTTTGTCGGGGACGTAGAGCACAACCACCTCGGTTGCAATTTACCCGATCTACGTACTCTCGGGGTCGGCTATTCACGGGAGAACTGTGGCAAAAACCATTTTGACATACACCGCTCACTGCAAAGTCCGCAAGCTTGTGGAGACAAATGCGACTGGCAAAAACAAGACCCACACTGTCTGTGTTGCGCTAGGCAACGCACACCATCAGATGTGGCGAGAAACATGCAGTACAATTTTTTTCTCCAAAGTGTCCTGACGGCCGCAACCCTGCTGTATTTTCTGTTTTCTATGGCGGTTAGTAAATCACTGAGTATGCAACATGAGTACGCGAGTGTTCGAGTTATTTACAGCAAAGTGTGACTGTAGTCGTGCTTTGATCATTCCGTTGAAATCGCGTTCACTAAGATGTATCCATGTGCAGATGCATATATATATATGAGGCTTATAATTTCGCGATTCATTGAAAGTACGGTTAAAGTTAAGTGATCAGGTCAAAACTTTCAGTGTTTGTCGCAAAACCCAAATGATAATTTTATTCGAAGTTAATCAGCTCTGTAGAATGACAACTTATGTCCAATCTACAAGTAAGTGGTGCAATATGAAGTAAAATCTTATATAACTGTAATTTTACAGTCCTGATAGCATATCTGCCAGTTAAAATCCTGCGCGGGTGTTTCCCTGATGTCTCCGCTGCTGCATGAGAAAACCGCAGGGGCGTTCAGTTCTCAGTGGGTTTCTGGTGTATAAGCTCAATATAAATGCGAAGCGGGTAAGTTTACAAACTATTAAGGCAGGGACTTGGATTTAAGTATTCAAGCAATGACCTTTAAGGGTTTATCGAAAAACTGAGTGAACATTTGATTCAGCAAAAATTACCGTCTGGAAAACGACTAGTACTGCTAGCAGCGGAAATATTGACGAAACATGCGCCTGGACTTTCAGTTAGTATCTATGTCAAAATGCGATAGAACCACTTTCATATAAGTCAGCTTGGGTTTCTCATAAATTATAGGAGACAGGCACAAATATTTAATAGAAGACGAAAGCACGATCACCGGGACAGTAGATTTATATGCCTGAGCTTTCGAACTCGGACTGGAGTTCATCACCAAAGACTGCTTAAGTGCAGCAACGTGTGAATATTTACAGTGCGTGACCTATCTCATGAAATGTTGGCTGAAATTCTGAAATGCGTTTTCGATTAGGAAGGATTACTTGGTCGCTGTTGTGATACTGATTATCTTACGGCATACTCTTATAACATTTTAAACTCGGCAGGATGTCGGCTTTTAAATGCACTTCTGTTCAATCCCCTGTAGAAAGCGTGCTCGGTAAAAAATGACTACTTAGGTAGCATGCATTTTTCCCATTGATTTTCGTTGGTCTTTGAAATTCAAATATATTTTATAGAAACAACAAACAAAAATGTGCTTTCTTTTAGTCAATCAATAGAGAATTACGTCTTCTTTATATTTTATACTTAAGAAAGGAATATAATTAGGTTTTAAAAAGTTTTCTAATTGCCGAAAAATTTGGAGCCTTATCATTCGTTGCATCAGCGCTTAGTGATTTCAGTCTACAAGGTGCATGCGTTCCGCGTAAAGAAAATCCCATATTTTTCTATGTCATTAAATACAGTAGATGTGCTAACTCATGAAATGTCAACCAAAATTTCGAAGTGCGCTCTCGTTTCGAAAAGATAAATTAAGTACTGTTGAAAAACTAATCATGATGCAACATAAATCTATAATGATCCAGTTACCTCAGGTTGTCGGCTTTCGAAAGAACTTATTGTCGGCTACATGCAAGATCTATACTCTTCAAAAAATGACTACTAAATTAGTATGCAATTTTCTCATTGATTTTCGGTGCCCTTGAAAAGTCAATTATATTTCATGGAAAACGTGCATAAAAATATTTATTATTTCACTTATTCGGTAGAAAATCACGTCTTCTTCCAAATGCATACTCAAACGAAGAGTATAATTCGGTTTTAAGAAAGTTTCTAATTGTGAGATTTTTTAATACCGTTAAATGGCCGTTCATGAAAAATCATGTACCTGCATTTACGAATGTGGCTTGTAAAGTTAACAATATTGCTCAAATACACTGCTTAATTTTATGAACCTCATATGATCTCCTCTTAACACCGTAGAGAAATGCATGGTTTTCCGCACACGGAAAATATACAGCTTGTAGTTTTGAAACCCTGAATGCAAGTGTAACAGCGGGTCGGGTTCAAAATTATTTGGGAATTAGAAAAGTTTTTTTAAAACCGAATTATACTCTTCTTCTGAGTATGCATTTGGAAGAAGACGTGATTTTCTACCGAATAAGTGAAAGAATAAATATTTTTATGCACGTTTTCCATGAAATATAATTGACTTTTCAAGGGCACCGAAAATCAATGAGAAAATTGCATACTATTTAAGTAGTCATTTTTTGAAAAGTATAGATTTTGCATGCAGCCGACAATACGTTCTTTTGAAAGCCGGCACCCTGAGGTAACTGGATCATTATAGATTTATGCTGCATCATGATTAGTTTTACAACACTGCTTAATTTATCTTTTCGAAACGAGAGCGCATTTCGAAATTTTGGTTGACATTTAATGAGTTAGCACATCTACTGTAGATATCATACAGGGCCCATAAAATTTTGCAATGGATACGGACCGTGTTGTACATTTCATGAGGAGCAGTGGTAAACGGCCAACCCGAAGCTATGTGAATGAACATATCGCGGTCTTAAAAAGTCTCATAAGTAGAAACTTTTTAAAGCCCGATTATGCTTCTTCCTTAAGTATCAAATATAAAGAAGACGTAATTCTCTATTGAATGACTAAAAGAAAGCACATTTTTGTTTGTTGTTTCTATAAAATATATTTGAATTTCAAAGACCAACGAAAATCAATGGGAAAAATGCATGCTACGTAAGTAGTCATTTTTTACCGAGCACGCTTTCTACAGGGGATTGAACAGAAGTGCATTTAAAAGCCGACATCCTGCCGAGTTTAAAATGTTATAAGAGTATGCCGTAAGATAATCAGTATCACAACCGCGACCAAGTAATCCTTCCTAATCGAAAACGCATTTCCTAATTTCAGCCAACATTTCATGAGATAGGTCACGCACTGTATATCGCTGTTCCTTGCGCCGGGGTGGGGCCACGTCCGTGGCTATGTAAGGTTTGAGCCGCCTGGTCCACGATGGTCCCCCCGCGTGGTGACGCCGATTGTTCCTTACGACGATGTGAGCTGCGCCACCTGGCTGCGTGGGCGGAGCGCATTATAACAAGCAGACAAATCAATGTGTCTATTGATAGAGTTGGTGTCCGGCACCCACGCCTCCAACAGTTCTCGCCCTGTCTTGTTGCCGGCTCGCGCCAATATCCGCGTGTTGGTGAAGTCGAACTCATGGCCTTCCTCCAGCGTGTGAGTGGCGACTTGAGATAGTGGGTCGCCTCTTCGAATGGCCCGTTTGTGCTCAGCCGGCCCGTTTGAGCACATGTAATTGTATTGGCCTGACGAAGAATTACCGAAAACGCTTTTTTGCCAACTTGACTTTTCAAGTTAACATTTTAATCGGACGTCCCGTTTGTTATTCAACTTCTTTCACATTTCATTTCTTCTCGTCCCCATTCGTCTGACAACATTTGTAGCGACTGTAAGCTTCTAAATGACCAGCTTTCAGACAAATCTGCGTTCTATAATCATTTTGTCCATTATTGCAGTTAAAAATCTACCCTTTTTTCTAATAGCTATGGAGTGCTTCAGGGTTTCACTCTTTTGCTTGCCGATCTGGGACCGCCCACTGACTGCATGGATGTCATGTAGGCCGACGATATGGGTATTGATTATCCTATCAAAAAGGAAATTCTTCTCGAAGGATCGCCTACATCATTTCTGAGTATAGTCGTGAGAAAGTGGTCTTTTAAATGACTGTCATAAATCGGTCCTGGTTGTGTTTAGACTACAATCATCTCCCATTTCCGGATCCCTTAACGTTCATTCTCACTAAATAATCATCTTCCTGAAATCTCTGTGTCCTATCATCTTATCTCTCATTCTCCTTTCAGTTTCATTTTATTATTGTTAAGCTTATTTTTGTCCCATGCGTCATGACTCCCTTAGAGTAGTTTAAAGAATTTATTAAATATTTTTGTTCTCTTGAAACTTGCCGCAAATCAGCATATAAGCATTCATTATTATCACTTCTGGAATAGTAGCTGATATCTAAAGAGATAAAGTTTAGAAACCGAAGCTCCAGCTGTCGATTAATGTAAACCCATTTATTCTATTGCTACTTTTGGATTTTTCTCCTGATCACGGTGAATGCAGGGCGCGTTCCACCGAAAATGTCGGAATGTTATATCCAAAACAGATCAAACGTCTCTTTTGTTTCTCGCTCTACACCCATTAGCGTATTGCATATGCAATCGCGAAGCCATACCAATCTGCTTATTCATTTCCAGTCTCAAATTAAGTTGTTCAACAGGATTAGGCCGAGAAAGTGCTTTAGGAGTATGATAATGTAGCTTCCATAGGGTTTTGCAGATCGTGAATCGTCAATTTTTTAAAAGATTGTCCCTAAAGAACGATAATCATGCCGACTGTTCGAAGTTCCCTGTTGTTAAGGTCTGTCCTGAACCCGAATTCGAACCGAAAGAAAATCAAAACCTATTCTAAATTCGGTGGGCCTTTTTCCCCGCAATAATCATTAGTTTTTAATTTTCAAGTAAAATAACTTATTTTTACTCGTATCATAAATTAGGAGCATTCCACGTTGCTCCTCAATAAGAACAGAATAAGTATGTTGTTTGTAAATAGCTGCGTTAAATGGCGAGGGCTTTAGCGATTACAGGGTATTCTTTCCTCCTTTCTCAGAAGTGAGGCGCGATTTAAAAGACCATAGAATTTAGTTATATTTTTATTGCTGCGAAAAAATAGGATGAATTGCAACTTAGATTTCCCGAAGTAGATATTCCTTGAGTCAGCTATACAAGGAGAATTCGCGGTAGTTTAAAACAAATAGCATGATTAAATCCCACAAGCATATGAAAATAATCCTGGGAGAAAACATACACAAGCATGTCACTGGCGTTACCGCGCACATTCATTTCATGCGCGTATTTTTTTAAGTTGAATCGGTCTAGTGACGCATGTGATCAAGACATGAAGTAAATATACGCCTTCACTTACCGCCAATTTTCCTCAAAAGAAAAAGAATATGAGATCTCTGCAAGTAGAGCTTTATTCGCCAAACGATCGGGTTCATAACTGAGCCCGTCATCATGGTCTATGGTGAGATACTGTTTGTCAGTCTGCATCCAGGCCGATAAATATACAGCAAATGCGCATGCGCGCTGAATTGTCCTCGTGTGTCTATGATACAAGAAAGCATGTGGGATTCTGCATATGTCGTGAGCTAAACGGAATACGAATGCACGTCTGAAAGGTCAACCGGGTCGAGATCATCATAAGTCATAGAATGGTGGAGTAGACAGGTACCTTCGGAGGACGCATTGTTAAAGTCACCGTTTCTCTCCGTTTGTTCCAAGATAATAAAATTGTAATAAAACAGTCTTTGAAAACCTTACTAGATTGAAATCATTAAAACCAGACAATAGGATTATATTGTTGACGTGAAATTGACTATAGTAGTCAATTGGAACAGGTTCATTGGAAGTCGGTTACTGAAGAAGACGCAGGTTAGTGCAGGTTAGATTACCCATCAACAAAAATTCGGGATAGTAAAACCCACACTTCTTACGGAAGTCGAGGAAACTGGCCACACCCATGTTTACAATTTGTGAAACATGTGAATACCAACAGGGATAATGTTTGTTTAAAAAAAAATTCAGCAAAAGGGGTTTGAGGAGGACAGTGATTTAACAGTCTGTATCCGCGATTGCCAGAGTAACCGTCTAACCACGCGTTTTCCATCGACTGCCTGGGCCGCGTTTGACATGGCATCAGCTGACGAGAGCCTGAAGCCAACTGTCGCCACGTCCCTTTCTGATTGGCTGGACAAAATCTAGGCGAAAACACGCGTTCCGCGCCGGGGCTAACAACCTCGGAAACAGTCACCAGACTCTAGAGAACGCATGCTGAAGCTGTCTGCTAAGCCATGTGGACGCTCCAGTAAGAGTTATCCATTATCTATCTTGACTTTTGAGTCGTAAGCCTTCAAGGTATGGACGAATCGCTGCTCGGCATGAAAATATCGTTGAGTTCTCCTGACTAGAACAATAAGAACTTGGATTGTACTACCAATTTTCACTGGCAATAATGGTGATCACTACACCTGGACTTTATATCAAATCCTTTCTACCCCTAAGAAAGCTTAAGACTTATGTTGGCGAGATTAACTGCCAGTCCTTGATAACGCCTAGCCATGTCGCCTAAGCACAAAGATTTTTTGCCTTTTCGTGCGCCAGAGATGTGAACAAGCGGTTGTTATTATTTATCGAAATCGGAATAAACACTTTTTTCAAGGCCAAGGGTGAAATCGACGGCTGTTCTTTGAACTGACATCTAGGCGTTAATAACAATCACAAATAATTCCGGTGTGGAAACATTGCTGGCTGATCGATGGTGTTGGCGGTATATAGGCGCGATAAACTTGTCTTAGGGTCATGATAATGGAGAGCGAAAAGTGAATAAGGCTGTGGAGGGCAGTGCCAAAATGACGCGTAAAGTTCATACGTAAGGATGTGTTAGGACCCAGGACTAATGCCCGACTGGCTAACGATGCCTAATTAAACAATAGATGGACCATAGTTTGTTCCTAAACTGTGTCAGTAACACTTAGGATGATTGCCCGCTCGTCGCTTCGCGATAGTATGATGGATCTCTATTCCTGAAAACCACGGTCAAAATAATAAGCTCACTTACGTCCTAAAAACAGAACGGATGGGAGAGAAATAATTTTGTCCTGAAAAAGTTCAACAAGGATCACTTTTGAACACAAGTGCACTATATTAATAAAAGTGTGAATCTCGAAGTAAACATTGTCCTTTTGAATTTCCAGAACCTGACTTTGAGTTTGGAGTCCACCCTGCAAGCGACCAGGGCCATAATTGTGTGTACCACCTGACTACCCACACTAATTCATCAACTGATTCATGAGCAAATAAAAGGAGAAGACTAAAGTCACTGACCGCAAAGCTTACCGCAATCTGTCCCACGCCAGAAATGTATCGGAAGTCGTCAGTCGCCCTCTACTTCACTTTTTGCATACGACCAGAAGGTAACCATTCTGAATCGGGTGCTTAACACAAAGATCCGCTAACTCGGAGGGAAACGCAAGAGTTCATTAACGTACATGGTACATTGGCTGACAAAACAACTTCAAGACAACTTTGACGCGGAGAGCTGAACCTGCAGCAGCAATGGGTACAAATGACGTCGGCTTTCGGGTAGCAGCTCGCTCGACGGGACCGGACAACATCTCGGGTTTTTCACAGCCAATACGTAATTTGCATGTATCGGGCGTTTTATTGTTTGGCATGAGTCATTGGGTCCCATGCGTTTGCACCTGACTGTTGTTCTATGCTATCAAACAGTACAGTCCGGAAAGGTAATAAAAGAGGCATGTTCTGTTTAAGAAGAATTGTTCGAAGATGACAGCAAATACATGTTCCGCCTCTCCTTTACTATGGAAGACAGGAATATTTCGAAAATATTAAACTCTTGTTAAACAGCAATGACGTTCCCCTGGGATCGAGTCCCATGTGTTTCCCACTTCGGGGTTCGGCATGGCTGGCTGATGGCGGATTATAAATCATAAATAGCTGTCCTAGTCTCCCTTGTTTTTGTTGGTAATACCGTTCTGCCAAAAAGGGAATTCTCTGAGTAGTTAAGGGAGAAAACAGTTTTTCGGATCCCCTCAATAGTTTTGTTAATAGTAGGAGTAGACTTAACTCAGGAGGGGCCGGAAGCACGCCACTTCATTGTCACCTCCGTCGACTTTATCTTACACGACGTAGACTGCTGTTCTGCTTAATGGATCTTGCAAAAGCTATGTGCGATCCAAGGACGCAGGCAGATCGACAAAACGGAGACCTGGGCCAATCCGCCTAGGATGGTAATGGGAAGCATGATGAATCATAATCTGCCTAGGATAAATCTTTCGCCCTTTACTAAAGCTTTACGTGTGGGGGGTGCAAGACGATGAATCTATATAGGCATTTTTGCAGCGCCTCGTTCTCGGGGCGGTTAAAGTGAACACGAAAGTCCCCCTGACAGGGCTTCTGCGCGTGCACTCCCAGACATATTGAGAACGTAATCCCTACTGAAATCGTAGTGCCTTAAACTGGAAGTGCAGGAAAGGATCGCTACCTGGCAGGGCTACCAACTACCATCCCGCATCAACCTCCAAACTGACTTTCCATTTTACGGCATTTAGACCTGCCATCTGTCTTTCTAGCCTTGAGAGACTTTCCCAGCCGGACAATAAAAGGCCCTATGTCTGTCGGTGGTCTCACCGTTGTCCCATCTCAGCCATCAGACATCTCTCCATTCTGGTAGTGGAGATGAAGCGTATAATATTTTTCAAAGCGTTGGCCTGTTCAAAACGCAATTAGATAAGATGTGGTTACATAGCCGCCCCTGACGGATAAAATATTGTTAGGGGTTAGGTTTGGGGGTTGTGCCATGGTTTAAGGTAAATATTACTTAACCACTGAAAGCAAAACCGCGCATTCCCAATAGCATTTCTTTTGCATGGAAATACTTGGACTCATTGCCTGTGCATTCCACGGCCCCACCTGTAAAAGCCCATATTACCACCGGTTTCGTATTACAGGTGGCTGGGGTTTGTTTGCCTCAGGTGCGGCTACATTGCCACATCTGACCCTCCATTTTTCAGACGACAATTGAGAAACCAGGCGCCCCACTAGTATACTCAAATGAGACGAAAAAGCCAAAACGAATGCAAATCATAAACATTCTTTACAACGGCTGCGCGACGCCCTGCATGACGTTTTTATCCCACATAGTTCTACGTTAAAAGTGTGGAATACTTTGGATCTTAGTCAGTATCTAAAGGATCCAGGAAACAGTTAAGCATGCCAGAAGCATGACAAGCCGAAACAGGATTTAAGCCCGGGGTTTCTGCTGAGAACTCATCAGTCGATGTGCCGATCAGGCAAAGTGAGCCCTGTGCACTGATGGTTGATTGGCTAATGTCCCTCATAGCTATCGCTTTTTCTGTCGCTGGCGCAATCATTAAAGGTGGACTCTTATACAAGTTCGAAAGCTCAGAATAATAAACAGATAATTCCGGTGCTGAATCAGTCTCCTTTTTTCTTTCTCTTACATACACCTCGAACTCAATCAGTCGTCTTCTTACTTTTTTTCGTTTTCTCAAGGTTTTCGAACTTTTTGACATGGGGAGCCTATTTGAAAATGCTAACAATTCACGCCGTTTTTCGAGACTGTAATAGTATCAACTGAATGAAATATGTCTTTTTCAACAACTGTTACAGAGAGACAACAAAATCTGTGCATGTGCATTAAAGAGCGTCTAAATTGCAATCTGCGAGGTCGCATTTTCGCGATAATAACCGGTTTACAAGGTGAAGCAGCGTCTTTGTTAACCATGTCCAGGGGTCAACATTTTGCAAGATGAATAGGAAAAAGAAGTAAGGAGTAGGTTCGCTGATGGTTGAGTTTCTTCTCCACGGGAATTTTGTGGGTAAACACAAAACAGTCATTAGTGTGGAAAAGGAGGAATTTGCTTTGTACCACTACTTTAATCCTAGCTTGAGATTTTAAACGGTTCTTATTGATTTTTGGGCATGTCATGACAGCAATTGTACTCAGAAATCTACCCTAAAAATACTCTGATAAGCCGTTTTTCTCTTTTCATCCTTTTCTGAGTTCGCATGTTGCATACCCTTGAAATTGCCGACGGTGACCATGTGAACGTTTTATTCAACTGCAAATCATCTGATGCTACCAACTGCATGCGACCAAATCCCCTGCATTTGTACACCTTTTCCCTGAGGTCTCTGCTAAACCAATGATATGTGCATAGGGATGCTTCTAAAAAGCATTAGTTGTATGCGGGTATTACTTATTCGCTCTCTTTAATCAGAAGAAATACCCATCTGATGACGGGCGTCTAGGGGCAAACTGGACACATTAACAACTGCATCACGTGTGCTATTCCGATGAGATAAGGAGCATTAGGTAGATTTTGAGTTAGTGGATTTTGTCGAATTTAGACACATAAGTGCGTAACCAAGTTAGCTATATTGGGACCCATGAGCTATGGCCAGCGGGATCATGCTTGAATGCAACCATATATATGCGTCTAGTAATTTTTTTAAGAAAAGAAGAGGAGGGGTCAAGCACCGGAACATTTTGTTTATTGTCCTGGGCTTTCGGACTCGTACAGCAGTCCGACGTCAGAGAAAGTTGCAGCAACATAACAAGCGACAGTTATAGGGAGTGTGAGCCAATCATCGACCGACGGTGCAATACTGAAGGTGACTGCGCAGAGCTCTGTACGCCGACGCCAGATCGACAAATCGATTGACTGCGTTCTCAGCCGAGGCCCAGGCTTCAATCAGATCTCGGCCTGCTTTGTTTCCGACGTGGGTGTAGTCGCCCACGTTTGAGGGCAGTTAAGATGTTTTGTTGTCGGAAGCTGTGGAAAAGAAGTAATTTTACGCTTTTCTGACGCTAGTCAAAATGGCAAATGATAAGGGTGCTTAATTAGTATTTCGAGCCTAAAAAGAACGACCAGGAGGTTTTTTCAGCGGCTACAACATGGCACATTTTTGCCTGTGTAATATGGGCGAGAAGCGCAGAGCAACGGATACCGAAGGACAGACAAGCTACTAGCTGGGAAATGCCGAAAGTATTGGCTACTTACGAGGACGACGTGGGAGTTTTGCTTAAAACATCGAACGGACATTTCTTAACAGGCATTGTTTTCAACATCTGATCTAATTCTAGGACCCTGGAGATGCTGCCATCCCACTTTTTTTCTGACTTTGAGATTTATTAAGGCGTAAGGCAATGCTTTTACGAGGCAGTATAGAAAACAATCGAATGTACTTTTAAGTTGATTTACGACCTATGAAATAAGTACACAAGTGGCGATGCCGAAACACGCTCAGGGGAGCGCGTGTGAGCCGATACCTGAAGTAACAAATAATGGCACAGAAGCAAGCCTCTCCCCGTGGAACAATTGTTCGCTAAATTAAAGTGGTAAGAAAGATCCAAATACTTGATATTTGTAAAGTCGGCGTATTCACATAAATAAAATTTTTTGGAACTCTACTCATATAGCATTAATCAGGCGAGGCTGCTGGACCAAACCTTGACCATTTTTTTCTTTTTTTCTCAGAACCTTTACTACTGATGCACAAAATTAGTTGATCTTCTAATCCATGGGGAATATTCGCATGATCTCACATGGAACTGCGCAGCCGGAACAATAACTGATGACGTCATCCAAGTTATGACTGTAGGTTGTCAAACAAAATTTCGCGAAAAAAACAGGAATATTTACGCTATGTTATTAGCGACAAAGACAAAAGAAACAAGGCAGTCGCTCTCTCCTTTGCCAGTAATAACATACTGCCTATATCATGTGCCGCTGTGCGACTGCTAGTTTGGCTCGGGAGAGAGCTCCTAAGGCACAACGGAACGAGTGAGTTCCGTAAGAACGATCGCTGAGCATCCCCTACCATTAAATTTTACAATGTTACCTGGATGTGTATCATTTACAAGAGAACGGAATAAACCCGGATTTCATGGGTAGAAACGAAATAAAAGTGCAATTAATTGATGGTATATCAAAGTGCGTCATTTTGTGAAGTTACCTTTGCTCAAGTGTAAGCAATAGCCAAAGGCTGTTTATGCTAGCTGTCCACCCCATGCGAGAAAAGAGAGCGTTTCTTACCATTTTTCAAGGCAACCATATGCACAAAGAACGGATAACTTTTGACTAGCAACCGAAAACACTTAGATTAGTCAAATGTCCAGAAAATCTAACTTGAGGGCAAATATTGTTTTTCAGCACACATTAAGGATAGAATCGCCACTTGTGTACTTATTTCATAGGTCGTAAATCACCTTAAAAGTACATTCGATTGTTTTCTATACTGCCTCGTAAAAGCATTGCCTTACGCCTTAATAAATCTCAAAGCCAGAAAAAAAGTGGGATGGCAGCATCTCCAGGGTCCTAGAATTAGATCAGATGTTGAAAACAATGCTTGTTAAGAAATGTCCGTTCGATGTTTTAAGCAAAACTCCCATGTCGTCCTTGCAAGTAGCCAATACTTTCGGCATTTCCCAGCTAGTAGCTTGTCTGTCCTTCGGTATCCGTTGCTCTGCGCTTCTCCCCCATATTGCACAGGCAAAAATGTGCCATGTTGTAGCCGCTGATAAAAAACTCCTGGTCGTTCATTTTAGGCTCGAAATACTAATTCAGCACCCTTATCATTTGCCATTTTGACTAGCGTCAGAAAAGCGTAAAATTACTTCTTTTCCACAGCTTCCGACAACAAAACTTCTTAACTGCCCTCAAACGTGGGCGACTACACCCACGTCGGAAACAAAGCAGGCCGTGATCTGATTGAAGCCTGGGCCTCGGCTGAGAACGCAGTCAATCGATTTGTCGATCTGCAGTCGGCGTACAGAGCCCTGCGCAGTCACCTTCAGTCTTGCGCCGTCGGTCGATGATTGGTTTACACTCCCTATAACTGTCGCTTGTTCTGTTGCTGCAACTTCCTCTGACGGTGGACTGCTGCACGAGTCCGAAAGCCGAGGACAATAAACAAAATGTTCCGGTGCTTGACCCCTCCTCTTTTTTACTTAATAATTTTTCTGGACGCACCTATAAGGTTGTATTCTAGTATGATACCACTGGCCAGAGTTCGTGGGTTCCAATATAGCTAATTAGGTAACGCATTTATTTGCCTAAATTCGACGAAACCCACTTACTCAAAATCTACCTAATGCTCCTTATCTCATCGGAATAGCTCACATGATGCAGTTGATAATGTGTCCTGTTTGCCTGTAGACGCCCGTCATCTGAGGGTAATTTGTTCTGAAAAAAAGAGAGCGACCAAGTACTACCCGCATACAATGTATCCTTTTTTGAAGCATCCCTCTGCACATATCATTGGTTTAGCAGAGACCTCAGGGAAAGGGTGTTCAAATGCAGGGAATTTGGTCGCATGCAGTTGGTAGCATCTGATGATTTGCAGTTCAATAAAACGTTCTCATTGTCACCGTCGACAATTTTAAGGAGGTGTAACATGCGAACTCAAAAAAGAATAAAAACAGAAAAACAGCTTATCAGAGTATTTTTAGGGTAGATTTCTGAGTACAATTGCGTCAGCATCAGAAAAAGCGATAGTTATAGGGGGCATTAGCCAATCAGCGATCAGTGCATAGGGCTCTGTTTGCCTGATCGGTATATCGAATAATGAGTTCTCAGCAGAAGCCCGGGGCTTAAATCCTTTTTCAGCTTGTTTTGCTTCTGCCATGCGTAACTGTTTCCTGGATCCTTTAGATACTGACTAAGGTCCAATGTATTCCCCAATTTCAATTTAGAACTTTATGGGATGTTTATCATTTACATTCGTTTTGACTTTTTCGTCTTATTTGAGCATACTAGTGGGACGTCTGGTTTCTAAATTTTCGTCCGAAGAAGTAAGGGTCAGATGTGGTAATGTAGCCGCACCTGAGGCAAACAAACCCCAGCCACCTGTAATACGAAACCGGTAGTAATAGGGGCTTTTACAGGTGGTGTTGTGGAATGCACAGGCAATGAGTCCAAGTACTTGCATGCAACAGAAATGCCATTGGGAATGCGCGGTTTTGCTTTTAGTGGTTAAGAAATATTTACTTTGAACCATTGAACTACCCCTAAACCTAACCCCTAACAATATTGTATCCGTCAGGGGCATCTACATAACCACATCTTATTCATTTGCTGTTTGAGCAGGCCAAACTTTTGAAAAATATCGTACGCATCATCTCCACTACCAGAACGGAGAGATGTCTGATAGCTGAGATGGGGCAACGGCGATGCCACCGACTGACAAAGGGCCTACTGTTGTCCTGCTGGGAAAGTCTCCCAAGGCTAGAAGGACAGATGGCAGGTCTAAATGCCGTAAAATGGAAAGTCAGTTTGGAGGTCGATTTCACAGAAGGGCAAGACATCTGCTGACGGGGCAATCAGATAGAGTAGAGGATTAGACATCGCATGGTACGGTTCGGCGGAATATGTGGAAATGTTGACGCCCTCTTTCGGCTGATCGGGCTTTTGTTAGTATGTGGTTTTGTGAACTACTTGTAACTCGCCTCGCCTTCGTCGCTTCAGGCTTTTATTCAACTGATAGTGCGTCTCTCCATACCCCTCTGTTGCAAGATTATGTTGTCGTAATCTAATGCGAAAAGGGCTCGGATTCGGGGGGTGGAAGACTGATCGCACATAGCTTTTGCAAGATCCATTAAGCAGAACAGCAGTCTACGTCGTGTAAGATAAAGTCGACGGAGGTGACAAGGAAGTGGCGTGCTTCCGGTCCCTCCTGAGTTAAGTCTACTCCTACTATCAACAAAACTATTGAGGTGATCCGAAAAACTACTTTTTTCCCTAACTACTCTGCGAGTTCCCATTTTGGCAGAACGGTATTACTAACATAGACAAGGGAGTCTATGATGGCCATTTTTGACTTATTAATCGCTGTCAGCCAGTCATTCCGAACCCCGAAGTGGGAAACACCTGGTGCTCGATCCCAGGGGAACTTTATTTGCTGTTTAACAAGAGTTCAATAGTTTCGAAGTATTCATTTCTTCAATAGTAAAGGAGAGGCGGAGCATGTATTCGCTGTCATCGTTAAACAATTATTCTTGAACAGAGAATGCCTCTCCTATTGCCTTTCCGGACTGCACTGTTTGATAAAATAGGAAAACATTCAGGTGCGAACGCATGGGACCAATGGACCCATGGCACACAATAAAACCGAGGTGTTGTCCGATCTCTTCGAGCGAGCTCCTGGCCGTATGCTGACGTCATTTGTACCCATTGCTGCTGCAGGTTTAGCTCTCCGCGTTAGAAGTTGACTTGTCTATGTACGTCAAGAAACTCCTGCGTTGCTCCCGGTGTCACCCGATTCAGGATGGTTACCTTCTGACCATAGACCACCATAAAACAAATGTGGTAAGGGGGCGACTGATGACTTTCGATACATTTCTGGCGTGCGACAGAGTGCGGTAAGTCTTGCGGCCAGTGCCTTTAGTCTTGGCGTTTTAATTTTACATGAACCAGTTGATGGATTAATGTAGGTGGCTATTTGCCTTAGACAGCTGTCGCGAGTACAGTAGTTCATCTGCCCAGTTTCTCGCTTGCCTATCGCATCAAGTGCAGTTTGGAGAAAATGTTTTATGTCATATTTGTCAGTAGACGTCTCTAGGGACACGTAAACGACACTAAAAATGCAATGGGATCCTTTGGCTACAATCCCTCAAGTGGGTGAGCATCACTCAAAACATGGTTAGAAACTCCCTTTCGAAAACGTGCAGCCATGGACGAATTAATGATTGTGCAGTCTGATAGACTTTTAAGGTGGTGCACACAGCTATGACAGTGGTCGCTTGCAGTGTGGACTTCTAGGTCACATATTGGGTCGACGAATTTTCACTCGCAGTTAAAAAGCACAGAGTAGGCAAAGTGCAATCCAGAGAGACGACGAAATTACTAGCTGAAAGTATCTGCCTTTGAGGAGCTGGCTTTTGAACCCACACCGCACATTAGTCAAGAGCATTCCGACAAAAGCTGCGTGCCAGGGGAGCCGTCAACCACTAGTATTTAAACAGTTATTTTTGCTTTATGCACTCTCCTCTGGCGAGAACGCTGCAAGATATAGTGCGAGATCGAGTTTGTCTCAAATTCAGATTCTGGGAATTGAACAGACAATGTTTACTTCGAGGTTCTCACTTTTATTAACTTTTTACATTTGTGCACAAAAGTGATCCTTTTTGAACATTTTCGGGACATAATTATTTGTCTCTCTTCCGTTCTGGATTCAGGACCTAAGTGAGATTTTAGTTTGACCGAGCTGTTCGGGATAAGGGGTCCATCCATGCAATCGCATAGCGCCGAGCGGGCAATCATCGTAAGTGTTACTGACACAGTTTAGGAACAACTATAGGCCATTCATTGGGTAATTAGGCATCGTTAGCCAGTGGTGCATCAATCCTAGGTCCTAAAACAATCTTATATGTGCCTACATATCGGCAACACTATCGATCGGCCAGCAATGTTTCCACACCGGAAGTATTTGTGATCGCTATTAGCGCCTAGATATCAATTTAAAGAACAGTCGTCGATTTCACCCTTGGCCTTGAAAAAGTGTTTATTTAGCTTTCGAGAAATAATAAAAGCCGCTTTTTGCCATGTCTGGCGCATGAAAAGTCAAAGATTCTTTATGCTTAAGCGACTTGGAATGGCGTTAGTAAGGACTGGCGGTTAACCCCACCAACATCATTCTACAGCTTTCGAAAGGGAAGAAAGGATTAAACATAAAGTCCAGGTGCAGTGATTACCATTCCTGTCCGTAAGATCTAGTAGTACAATTTAGGTCCTTATTGTTCTCTTCAGGAGAACTCAAAGGCGTTATCATGCCGAGCTGCGTTTGGTCCATAATTCGAAGGCTTCCAACTAAATAATTATGATATATATCTATATATGGAAAACTCTTACTAAAGCGTCCACAGGTTCAACAAGCGTTCCCAAGAGTCTAGTGACTATTTCTGAGGTTGTTAGACCGGCGTGAAACGCGTGCTTGCGCCTAGATTTTGTCCAGCCAATCAGAATGGGACGTGGCGATAGTTGGCTTCAGGCTCCCGCCATGATGATGCTAAGTCAACCGCGGCCCAGGCAGTCGATGGGAAAGGGCGTGGAAAGACGGTTACTCTGGCAATCGCGGATGCAGACCTTTAAATCACTGTCCTCCTCAAACTTCTTTTGCTGATTTTTTTGGATAAACATTATCCCTGTTGGAATTCACATCTCTCACAAAATGTAAACATGGGTGTGGCCAGTTTCCCCGACTTCCGTAAGAAGTGTGGGTTTTACTATCCCGAATTTTTTTATTGGTAATCTAACTCGCACTAACCTGCGTCTTCGTTTCGGGATGCGGTATTCTTCAGTAACCGACTTCTCATGCCCGTGTTACAATTGACTACTCCAGCCAGTTTCCCGTCAACAATCTAGTCCTGTTGTCTGATTTTAATAATTTCAATCTATTACGGTTTCCAAAAACTGTTTTACTATAAATTGTTATTTTGGAACAGACTGAGATAAAAGGTGACTTTAAAAGTGTTTCGCCCGATGTACCTGTCTACTCCATCATTTTATGGCTTATGATGACCTCGACCCGTTTGATCTGTCAGACGTCCATTCGTATTCCATTTAGCTCACGACATATGCAGAATCCCACATGCTTTCTTGTAGCATAGATACAGCAAGACAATTCAGCGCGCCAGGCGCATTTGCTCTTTAACTCGTTGCTGCTATGTCACGTGGAGCAAGATGTCTGACGACACCAGGGTCTGAGTTTCGGATCATCATGAAGAGCAGTGGCACTACCACGGGATTTTCAGTCGAGTTACCCAACCAAATGTTCTTTTATCGTGACGATGTCCAATTTATCATAATGCCATTGCGAAATAATGCCAGGTTTACGTTTAAGTCCGATCCAGTTCTGTTCACAAAATGTCACATTGGTGACTATCGCTCGTGTCAGTTGCAATGACGCCTTAGAAGTCACTCAAAGTGTAAGGCCATAGCAGCGACAGAATTAAAAATATGCCTGCAACACTATTTAATCAAAGGCTGTCCATTTTTGGCAACAGACTGCATGGATGGTAGACAGATCTACACAGCAACAAAGGACGGTTGTCTGACATTATGGTTGACCGGTGCTCGTAGATCTGATTTTGAGCGCGAACATCACTTTAGGTCGGACGACCAAGGGCCACCTATTATGTTGTGCAGAGGTGGTTCCGATTACCAGTTCAATCGACGCAGCAACATACAGAGGCTTATAAATATTGAAGTAGCGGTTGCCTGTTGTGTTACAGTTAAGCACCCTAAATCCTCTTCCAGCATTCAAATTTCGCACCGAAACACAAATACCTGCTACTGCGGCTGGCCACACCGACTGCATTGGCTAGCATTAGGCCGACGTGGACTACGGGGAAATGAAGACAGTGTAGTTGGAAAAAGCGATATTTTTTTTCTGCTGACATCTCCTCGGGAAAAAAAACATTTGGTACGCAAGTTCTTTTGAAGAAGTGAGTTCTAGAAGCTAAATGTTTGTACTATCGTCGGACAATTTATATAATCCGTTATTCTCTAAAAAGCTGAACTCCAATTGGGGTAGACTTTTTCGACCCTTCAACTGTTCCTGTGACTACGAAATACTGCACGTCTTAGCTGACTACTGCTTGTTAACCTCACTGAATTTGTGTTAATAGTATCAGTTTCGTCTATGTATCTCAAGAGTAGGTTAAAGTGCACTTTGTTTAATTTAGTCTTCAAATTAAAATAAAAATTATTCTTTTCCATTGAACGATTATCTTTTAGACGGAGGATTTATCTAGAGTTTCAGTTAGAGATGTAATTAAGCCTACAGAAACGTAGCGGTCACATCCAGAAATTAGTTCAGAAGAAGATGCGGTCAATGAAGAAATAAGTATATTTGTTCGAAGTTTCGAGTTCCTACTCGTATCCATCATCAGAGATAATTTCAGACAGAGGGCGGCGGAGGCACAAGGAGTGCAGCACTTAGGGGACGAGGTTGCCACGCCTATAGTGAATAGCGACTGCAGCGTTAATCGCTGAAGGTCACACTTGATGGGACGATTACTTGTTAAGGCCTGTGATGATATCCATGCAAACATTGAAGACGTCAAGCACGCTTTTGCTCGTCGCTCGTCAGGCCTGTAAAGTTGTGGCAGAACAGCGGAATCGATAACAGCTAATAAGAGTAGTCGTGGGGGAGGAAGTTTAAGGTAATTCGAGCATATCAGAACCAAGAGTAACTTCAATTTAATTTAGGTCCGTACGGGAGTTTTTACTTGTCATAATTTCACCAACGTTGTTAATTTCTGGCGTGATGAAGTCTCAGAAATGTGACGCGATGTCACAGGAACTGTTGATCGCCCGCGCCCTCCTGCAGAGTCAGTCACTCTTCCCAGACAGTCTCTGGACAGCATCTGTAGACAGAAGGTCACTGTGGTTGTTGATCGACTGCGAACCGGAGGACCATAACTCGAGCAGCATGCGACTCATTTGGCTGCCACCGTTTGCAAAAATTTCGCCCACGTCAGACTTGAGAGTGCTGCCAAAGTACCGTCGAATGAGCCGCGACCCGCCCGTTACCATTATTCCCCCTGATGCTGCATATTCGACCATTCATGTTCTGAGTAGGCTCGCAGTTTTCCCGACACACCTGTTTTTTCCGCAAAGGTGCACATTCAGCACACGACTCCAGAAGTTGCCGGCTATATTACTGGGCTTTTAACGACTCGGATGCAGACGGATAAACAACTATCTCACCGAATATGATCCCCAGTGACAAATTCAGGAGCTTTTACTTATAGTAGGTATAAAGCTATGCTACTGGTCAAGATCCTAGTCAAGTGTTTGCTGTGTATCAGGGGTATGGAGTGCGGTGTCAAGGTGTGGATTCGGTCGCGCCATTCACCTGCGCCCTTCTCGCCTCCGGACCTTTTGACTCTCTCTTGACAGCGGGTTCTGGCGGGGAGGAGGAATGAGTGCTGTAGATGTTTTGCAAGTCTTCTCTCACAATGAACTATATCACATGCATGTCAGCGTGCCTGCATCACCTTGATGTGGAGCATACGGTGGACATCGTCGGATGCGACGGTTGGACCACAACCACCACCACCACCACCACTATCATCATCATCATCATCGCCGTAGTTCTGCAGTAACTGCACCACCACCACCAGCATCATCATTGCCAATAGAAGCGAAGAGACGAGTCCCAGGAAGCAGTCTTGAAGAAGAAGACACGATCGCCGGTACAAGAGTTTTATTAGCCTGACGTTTCGGATTCCTGCTCGAGTACACTGCTTCCTAATGACGGGCTCAGTTATGAACTACAACATTTGGCGAATAAAGTTCTTGCTACAGCGATCTCATATTTTTTTTCATTTGATGATACTCGGCGGTAAGTGAAAGGTATATATGTTGTTCATGTTTTGATGACATGCGTCACTAAACCGATTCAGCTTAAATAAATACGTGCATAAAATGAAAGTGCGTGGTAACGCCAGTGAAATACTTATGTTATTTTTTCTCCTATTATTATTTTCATATGTTTGTGGATCCAATCATGCCGTTTGTTTTAAACTACCGCAAATTGTTCTCGTATACCTGATTCAAGGGATATTTGCTTCGGGGAATTTAAGCAGCAATTCATCTTATTTTTTCACAGGAAATAGAAATTGCATTAAATTCTAAGATGAGAGAGAGAGGAGTGCTTTATTTTTAAAATAACATTCAAAACTTTCAGCAAAAACGGTTCTCCAGTACACTGTGATTACCATAGAGATTAACAGGTATTGGACAGGTGGGCATAATTATATATGAAAAAAAGGACTTTAAGGTGCAAGATCAAGATTTAGCTTTTGTTTTTCAGCATCTTTACAGGTGAGATGCCGGGCTAGAAACGGCAATATGGAATTCTGATAAGCCGAAGTGCGACAAGGGATTTGGAGGAAGCATCGACGCATGGGGCGCAAGGATTTTGCAACCATTAACTCATTATGAAGGGGATGGACGGTGTCATTCAGAATTCAGTCAGCAAATTGCTCCACCGTATTGAATTGTCGCTGCACGATGATATCAACTAAAATATGATAGGAAACACCAGCAGCAGAGGCGAGCATTCGAATGACACGTTTAAAAATTATTAGATCTTTTTTAAGTAAAGCTGGAAAAATAACTGGAGGACAATGAAGAATGAGTGGAAGAATACAGCCGTCTATGAATCGCCAGATTAAAGACTGGGTTGTGTGATATGAACGCAGACGACGAATGTAATAAACAAGTTTTTGAATTTTTGTTAAAAGGGTTTCCATAGGAAGAGAGAAAGAGAAATTTGAGGACAAAGTAACACCTAGGTACCGGAAAGAGGATACCACATTGGGAAGAATATCCAAAGGTTCAGGAATGGGAGAGGGTCGCAATCGAAACACACGCTGTACTGATTTCTGATTGTTGCGTAGGAGTCCATTATTCGACGACCATGCGGAGACGTGATCTAAACCATCCTTTAAAGACTGTAGGTGAATCAGGTTTTTGAGTGGGTGGCCTACGACCATGTCATCGGCATACTTAACATACAGGCAGTCGTTTGGCGATCTCACATCATCAGTATGTAGAGAGAAAAGATGAGGGGATAAGATGGAACCTTGTAGAACTCCACAATTATTTGGAAGAATAGAAGATTTTCTCTTTCCCGACTGGACAATCTGTGTGCGGAAGGAAAAATAATCTCTAAGCCAAGAAACAACCCAGCTCGGAGCGTCACACGCAGCTGCTTTGGTCAGTAGGAGTTGGCGCGGAATAGTATTGAAGGCGGATGAATAGTCGAGAAAAGCACATGCATATGCACGGCATCCCTTGTCTAAGTCTCTCAAAGTTGAATGGACAACTAAAGCAACAGCATCCAAGGTGTTACGCTTTGCCTTGTATGCAAATTGTTGAGGATCAGAAAAGTTGACGGAGGAGTACTTAAGGGAATCTAATGCAACTCGTTCAGTAAGTTTCAGGAGTACAGAAGAGCAGGCAATCGGACGGAAAGATTTAGGAGCAAAAGTTAAAGATTTTTTAGGGATTGGAGTAATTCTTACTGTACGCCAGGCGTCAGGAATCTTGGACTCTAGGAAGGATAGATTAATAAGGTGGGTCAAGACGGTAGCTTTCTGCGAACAGCAAGACTTGAGGAAAAAGGAGCGACACCGTCCGGCCCAGCCGCCGTTGACCCGCGAACCTTTTTGAGATGTTGTTCCAATGTTTTCACAGTCACAGGAGTAAAGTCACATGGTGGTAGGTAAATTTCGTTTGGGCGAGAAGTGGAGTCGTTAGAAGTACAGATAAAATTTTGATTTAAAGAGTTTAAATCTACATCAATGGGTTCAAGTATATTACGTTGACCAGTGAGACGTTTGAGATTCCTCCACAGTTCAGCAGAAGAAAAGGGAGAGGAGGGGGTGGATGAAGTAGAAAAAAGTTGACTAACGAATAAACCGTTAAGTCTGGCGATTTCGGTCTTTTATATTGCCCGTAGACAGCGCGTCTCAGTTCTAAGGCTGATGGAAAGAATATCCTGTAATTGCTAAAGCCCTCGGCAATTAAAACAGGTATTTCCAAAATCTCCCAAACCACCTATTTATTTTGTTCTTATTGAGGAGCAGCCTGGAAAATTCCCAGTGTATGATATGGGCAAAGGTAGTTATTCTTACTTGAAAATTAAAACATAACTATTTTTGCGCGGAAGGAGGCCCACTGAAGAATTTGGTGAACATTGGGCGAACGCAAAGCCAATTGGCAAACAGGGCCGCTGAGCATTTGCCTAATTGGCTTTTCAAACAGGAAAACAAAACCCCCCGTTCGTCTATAACGAAACACCTGTTAGATAGCGGTCATGTTGTCAACCCTAAAGCAGCATTTCGAGTACTTTTCCGAGCGCATACAACTCGAACCTTGCGTTACTTGGAAGCAGCTTACATACGGAGGGAGAAACCAGACCTGTGCAAGCAGTTAGATCACGTGATCAATCTGCAATCGCCCTGGTAATCTCACGCCTCTAGTTTCCCCTGATTGTGATTTGTTGTTAACATTTCGTCTCCCTCTTTCCTATATGATGCTTATGTGGACGTCTTATCTGATTATTCATTGCCTGAACCTTGACCTTGCTCTTATGCACTGCCATTCTGTACAAATTCATACTGCTGTGCGCTTTCATTCGTTATCTGTGTTATGCAGAGACGGCTGCAGTTGAAAAGCCGTCAAGAAATTTATTGGCCCCAATAAATTCTGCCGTACATGCTTGTTTTCAATTCATACCCGGGAAAAATGCTTCAAATTTTAAAATAGTTTCTGATATTTTTCGTTTCGACTTCGGGTTCGGGAGAGACCTTGATGATAGGGTACTTCTAGCAAAAAAGTTGTCATGGACTTTTTAAAAATTGACGGTTCAGGAACCGCACAACCCCTATCAAAGCTACATTATCATATTCCAAAAATATTTTCTCGGCCTGATCATGTTGAATACCTTGTTTTGAGACAGAAAGTGTAAAAGCATTTTGATATGGCTTCGAGTTTTCATAAGCAATATGCAAGTGTGCGTACAGCAAGATACAAGAGTGCAATTCAATCTGTTTTGGATATATCATTCGGGCATATTTGATGGAACACGCCCTACACTCACCGTGGTCAGGATAAAAATCCAAAAATGACAGGAGAATAAATGCGTTCACATAAGATTGCATACCCATTACGGGCAGCTGGGGCTTTAGTTTCTGAACTTCAGCCTCCTTAGATATAAATTACCGTTCGGGAATTGATAATAAGGAATGTTCATATGCTGATGTGCGGCAGGGTTTAGGAGAACAATGCATATTCAAATAAATTCCTTAAAATACTCAAAGGGAGTCATGACTCATGAGAGGAAAATAAACTTAGCAATAATAAACTTAAACATAAGGGGATTAACAACACCATTCGTCGTTCGTTCAGCAAATTGACTGGACACTGTGGAATGTCGCCGTACTACGTCAGCGGCAAGAAGGACCCTAAAAAACTGACAGCACATAAGCAAATGTACTTTTTAAGCAGAGCAGAACAAGCAACAGGAGAATACGGACGTAAGCGCCAAACGCAATAGGCAAGTTTGCGAATTTTATTGAAAAAAAATATTTTAGTATTAAGTGAGAATGAGATATAAGATGATAAGGGGAGACAAATATGTCAGAAAGAATATGCTTTAATGAGAAAGAACCTAAAGGGATCCGGAAATGTGAGATGATTGTCGTATAGACACACACAGGACCTATCTGTGATAGTTTTTTCAAAGACCACTTTCTAACGACCATACTCAGAAATGATGGAGGCAATTCTTCAAGCATTCGAAATGAATTTCCTCTTTGAAAGGATAATCAATACCCATATCGTAGCCTTCATGACATCCATGCAGTCAGTGGGCGGTCCCAGACTATCAAGGTAAAAAGTAAAACCCTTAAGCACTCCATAACTATTAGAAAAAATGGGTAGATTTCTAACTGCCATAATGGACAAAGTGAGTATGGAAAGCAGATTGGCCTGTAAGCAAGTAAGCAATCCGGCCATGAGAGGCGAATTCATAGGTTTTCTTATGGACTCTGTGGCGCGGAAAATTAATCGACGTAGTAAAATAATCACAAAATGTACATGCATACGCACGGACAATTTACCATCTAGCTGCCTTAGAGCAGAGCGAACCGTAAGAATAGAAGCGTCTTCAGCAATACGCGTGGCTTTATATGCAAATCGTAAAATGACCAGCTAATTAAAAGAAAGTAGCATAACAATATTAAAAACGACTCGACCTGCGAACTTCCGAAGTATGGATGAACATGACGTTGGACGGAAGGACTTAGGGACATAATTATTTTATATTCTGCAATGAGAATGATTCTGGCAGTACGGTAAGCATTTAGGACGTTTGACTCCGAAATGGACATGCCGAAAAAAATGTTAAACCAGATGCTGTTTAAGAAGAACAAGAACCAAAGGGTGATGGTGAAACATCATTCGGCTCGGCGGCTTTTGAACCACGGACCTTTCGATGATGAGTCTCTATTGCAGCCGCGGACATGAGGTAGATGACGCCTGGCGATGGCAAAATATCCTTTGAAAAGCAGTTGGACTCTGAAAGAGAGAGAGAGAAGATCAAATTTTGATTTTATAGGTTAACTTTAGTGTCAGCTTGTGCCAGTGTGTTTCCTTGGTCAGTGAGACTCTTACAGTCACTCTAAATATTGTCAAACGAATAGAAAAGAGAAGAAATGAAATTTGAAAGAAGTCGAATAACACACTGGACGTCAGATTAAAACGTAAACGTTTTCAAGGCCGCCACGCTGGTATAGTTTGTAGAGGCGTTCCGTTCCACGCCTCCAATGTTTAAAGTATGTGAAAAAAAATTGTGAGATTCAACCCTATCTGTTCTGAGAGGACAACGAATTTAAGGCATTTCTTTCATAAGTTTTAAAAGATAATGACAACACGATTGAACTTTTGATAGTTTAGTAAAAACAAAGATAATACTGGTTATAAAGTCTCTGAGCAACCGAATATTTTGCAAAAAAGTATCCCGAAGCGTTAGTTTGCTATCTGGTTCGGTTACTCATACACGCTTATAAGTGAGACGGAATTCTGGAAGACTTATTGCCATAGAATGGCCAGGCTTGGAAATTGTAACAGTATTTTGATGCGCAAAAGCTTAGAATTTTTAACTAAAGTTCGATCATGAGAGGCGGGATTTGAAGTGTTTGAAGAAACAGATCCTTGAAATCCAAAAGAATGAAAGGGCGTAGATTCGCATGATTAAAGTTGTCGTATAAGAAAGAGAATGTGTTAATATATGACGAGTTTTTCTTCCAGTAAGATGGCTTAATTTGCAATTCCGAAGTGGGGGGCAGGTTTTGGAGTAGCAAACTACATGCGCACTGCGCTAAACGCCAGATAATGGATACAAGTTAACAGTGAAGATTGCGCAAAGATATTTTTGTTGGCAAGTTACAAAGTAACTGTTTATTGACGCGAATCTAATGCATACAGCTATACTATTTCATTACTTAGAGTAATCGACACATCTGAGAGGTATAACGTGAACTCTTGTCTATCAGGAAGAATTGCTTTAGCAGCATTGTAATGTTGATCATCATGCAGCATAATTTTCCTGATATGCAGTTTTTCTGGGGTTCTGGCTTTTGGATGCGTTCTTTTTCGGCCACCTGCGCAAATTGCACTTCGTAAAATGACTACTTAAGAAGCGTGCATTTTTTTCTAATGTTCGGTGTCCCTGTTAATTTGGAAGGACTGACTTATGTCGATGTCTAAACATGACAGCAAGAACCGCCTGCAAAACGTGTGACTTTAAGTCAACAACCACATAAATCAGGGTTAGGTTTAGAGCTGGGGTTGAGAATAAGTTGAGGATTAGGGATAAGGTTGAACTCTAAGTTAACGATAAAGTGAGATATGGTCAAATTAAGGGTCAGTTTAGGACTTAGTTTATAGGAAATAGAACCCTTTGCTGTAACACGAGCTTTATTTGCCTAACGTCTCGGATTCTCGATCGAAGCCATCATCAGAGACAGTGACAGAAACGGGTGATTCGTCACAAGGCGTTGCAGTTTTTATGCAATGCATTCCTTATGCTACTGCATACCCATGATAATTAACCGCTCTCCCCTTAATCGAGGATGCGCGAATTGGCAAACACGCGAAAGTGGTGTGGAGAAGTGACGCCAACACTCAGGTCGCAGCCTATTCGACGAGACCCATCCACACATTTAAATTCGACGAGTTCGAAATTCTCGTGAGAGGTGATAATCGGGTGAGACGCCAGTTACATGATTCATGATTCACGGGACCCCAGTATTTCAACAAAAGCAACGACATTTCCATTCCATATTCAGTCTTCAGGAATAGTATGGCTCAACTGATTAGAGATCTCCGTCTGGCGCTACTACTATTACTGAAAATGACGACAACGCAGGGTGTAGGAGCACCCAGCTAACCTGACTGTTTAGGAAATCCCGCTTAGAGAAGTCAGCACACTGTCCCAGCATTGGTAGATTCTATACACTGGGGAACGGCAGGGTGTAGGACACCCAAATAACGTGAGCCAGCCTTCGAATCGTGCCCTAAGTCGAATGGTGGCAAAGAAGATTTAACTGAAGCGGACAACACATAGGACGCGGAACATGAATACACAGAAAAGAGGTTAATTTCTGCCGAAGCTTTTAACTTGCTCTGTTATCTAGCAAACATGCTGTGTGCGATAATAAAAAGTAAACAAAAAACGATTTTAAAAGTGGCGGACCTTGAATAAATTGTCGCAGGTAAGTCTAAAGTTAGTCTGGAAGGGAAGAAAATTTCAAGTACTGGTAACAGTTACTAATAGGTGACGTTTACAGTCTTGCTGATTTTAAGGGGATATGGTTGTAGTTGACATCTACAGTAGGTGCGCTAACTCATGAAATGTTGACCGAAATTCTAAAGTGCGTTTTTGACTCAAAAGAATAAATAGGTAGTGTTGTAAAATTGATCGTTTTGCAACATAATTTTAAAAAATATCAGTTACGTCACAATACCGACTTTCGAAAGACCTCCTTTTCCGTTGCATAAAAAACATATACTGCAAAAAATGACTACTTGTGCGCATTTCTTTTTCTCCTTGATTTTCGATGTCCTCAAAATTTCAATTTTATTTCACTTAAAAACATGCATAAAAATATCCATTATTTTACCCATTCGGCGGAACATTACGTATTCTCCTAATTTCATACCCAAAGACAGCGTATAATTTGGGCTTTAAGAACTTTTCTAATTCCCGCATAATTTTGATCCCGACCTGCACTTACACTTGCATTCAGGATTTTGAAATTACAAACCATATATTTTCCGCGTGCGGAAAACCATACATTTCACAACAGTATTAAGAGAAGCTCATATGGAATTCATAAAATTTAACAGTAGATTTGAGCCAAACTGTAAACTTTATAATCCAAATTTGTTAATGCAGAGACATAGGGTTTTATGAACAGCCCTCTCACGCTTTTGAAAACTCTCATAATTAGAGACCTGATTAAAACCAAATCATACCCGTCATTTGAGGATAAAAATTGAAAGAAGACGTTATTTTCTATAAAAGGAGCAGACCGATGAATATTCGCATGCATATTTTCCACGAAGTATAATTGGATTTTTAAGGGCGTCGAAAATCAAAAGGAAAAATGCGCGTTACATTCGTAATCGTTATTATAGCGTGTGGATTTGCATGCAGGGGAGGACGTTCGTTAAAAGCCGACATCCTGAGGTAACTGATGTATTTTAGAATTATGCTGCACGATGGTTAATTTTGCAACACTACCTAAGCAATCCCTACAGAACGATATCGCATTTCATAATTTCGGTCAACATTTCATGCGTTAACACATCTACTGTAATTGTAGGTCCCACACACCCTGTGTTTACCAAAGTGGTTTTCGCAGGCGTCGTGCCATGATGTTTACAATCCCACTGAATGTCAGGGTATATGCTTGTATTTGCCATTTCCTTGTGGATCCTACACCCATAAGCGTTGTGTCACAAATGGCATGTTTCTGCTTTACTGCCTGTATACTTATGCACGCCATTTAAAATTTTACGCGCAGAAATTCTCGCCATTAGCGGGACATGTCCCCAGTCACAATGAAGAACGAAGCATATGCATCCCTGTATTCAAAGTCTAGGCATCGACATAACTACTGATTTTCTACAGACAACGTCATTTGCCTCATCCGGAAGACCGGCGCACACTTACGCTCAGATTTTTCTCCTGGGCATCGGCAGTAGGAATCATGCGGATGATGGAAACCAGACTTATACCTGGTCAACCGGGCATATCTACAAATAGCTGTTTGTCTTTGGCGTGCATCAGCTGGGTCTGCGTCCGATCACTAGAATAACGCTAAGTCATAAAATGTTCTACAAGATACATTTACTGGTTTTATTTCCCTCATCGTCTTCTTCACTGGTACAACAGCGAAAGGCGGACAACACGGAAGATAGGAAGCACAATTCCTCCTTATAAATAACGAAGGAATAGAAGTAAAACAACCTGGCCAGCCTATTTTGAGCAGCTATCTAGCTGCAGACAGTCTCTTTTTATCACGGAAGAGATGCATTTGCATAAAGATTCGTCGCGACCGCGAAATCTGGTCGGGTTAGATAAACAAATAGTATGCGTCAAAACGAAAGCTCATTGCAGTGTGGCAAATTAGGATATGTTTGTCAAGGTACCTTCTTCGAATTCAATGTGGCTGAAATACTGAGAAGGGGAAACTTCTTTTGAAAACTATGGCTGGGAGCAATCGTAGGCATAAGTCTTTCTACTGCCTTTGGCTTAGTGTGAAATGCCTTGTTTCTAGACGATTGATTGACCTAACAAGCTTCATTTAAAAGACCCCGACACCAATCTCGACTTCAGGCGTTCGCCGCATATCCAATTTGCAGTACTAACAAACAAATGTCTCACATAAAAACGGTGGTTATGAAAACCTAAATTTCGAAACTGGGTTGGTATCTGCAGCCTATATACTTGAACATTGTGCACCTTGCCTTGGTAAAGTGAAGCTGTGCATGCCTGACGACGCAGAGGGATTAGCTGGGATGGCTGCAGTATCCCTCACCCCTGTCTGAGCTTGTACGGCACAATAGAACAACCGTATGCCGTCCTACAACCGAGGCAAGTCAGTGGTCAGTACTCCAGCGCAACTCTGAAGATTGCACATCAGTGATGACAGAGCGTGCGTCCGAGCTGCAAATCATGCAGCATCCACCTTAATGATCAACTACGCTCGCTCTTCCGCGTGAAGTCTTTCAGAATTGTGATTGGTGTATCGCCGGCTGCCCACGGCAAATTAGCACGAGGTTAGCCTGGAAGTCTAACACGATGAGATTACGAACGAAGAAGGAAAATACAAAATCGATAAATTCTATGAATGATATATTAGCATGTGGTAAAATTTTGGGTAATCGAATAGCGCACAAACATTTCTGACAACCCGAGAGATTATTTGTAACCTATAGGTGGCAACAACCAGGAAGTAATTTTTTTCAAATAGAGCCCCAGTATGTGATTATTTTAGGATTAGTGATTTCCATGTTCGCTTGGCAACATGAACGCATAAACGTTGGCTACTAGTCAGATATTTAAAACCAAGACGTATAGGAGTAGATTATTAGTTTAGAAAATATTCTAATGAATCTAATTCTCCGTAGTTAGCTTAGAGTTTACGAGAGCTTTCCTTCCAATTTAGCTCAGTTATGGTTGAGAGGGAACCCAGGCAAAAGTACCAATGGTACTGTGCATTGCATAGATGTTCCTTTTCAACATCTTGGATCTCTGATATATAAAGACAGACAGTGCCCCTTAAAACTAACTAGACCCACGAAGAGGAGCAGCGTTCCTTTGGTATGAGACACACGGTAAAATTTCCAAACCCAGAATCCCTGCAAGGACTACAACACTTACGTCGAAGGGCACGGTGTAAATAAAACGCAACACAATGTTTGAATTTCACATTGTGCTCTCATGTTATTTAGTCCATTTCCTTAGTGCCCTTCGATTCGCGAGGAAGATCCTACTTATTAATCATCCTCAGTTCAAACCGGCGGAGATCTCGCATGCTCTGCGTTTCCCGCGCCTCTCCTGACTACGCAGTTGGCTTAAAAGCGTCGGCCTATCAAACACACACTCTACCCCACCGCACCCCCTAAACTGCTTTTTCGACCTCGTTCTTAATAATGATTGAGCTCATTTAGAAGGCAATTAAATACAACTCTGACGTCGACAAAGGTCCTCATGATATCATCTAATAAATTACGGCGGTCCAGAACTTACCAACCCACGAGATCTAAATTATACCGATGCAGATCCTAAAAATCTCGGAATTTTGGGGCTGTCTCCTAAGTTATTGGCGGTGAATTTTATGGATAAGGTAAAAACATCAGTTATTAGCATAGACATGCCATGCGCACCGTAACGACTTGCAACATGCTGAAAGCCACTAAAAAAAGCGGAATGGCAGTAAAAATGCGAAAACGCGTGTACAACTTAAATCAGGGTCAAAAAAGAAGAACGTATCTCGGAAAAACCTATCATGCCTAATATAAATCACTGAAATCCAAGTTGGGAAGTGGATGTGAATATGAAGGCCATTAGTGCATAAAAGTACCGTATATTTTGAAGAGTAAACAGTAGTTACAAGATTCCTAAGTTCGACTCTGGTTGTTCACGATGTCCACCGTGTGTTCCACGAGGGAATGAGACTAGGGATGCTGACTTTCTCTTGAGTCCTTTTACAGTAATAGCAGACTTGCGCTGCCTTCATCGCACTCTATTCTGGCCTGCTATGAGGATAGAGTCAATAAGGCCAGAGTTGAGAGTGAGGTCGCAGGTGGTAGGCATTCTACAACACATTGTGGTCCAGAACGTACACTTGCCACAACACAACAAAGATGTACAACGCAGGTCGCAATTGGCGCAGCCGGCGTCTGTTATAGGCGAGGATTTCCGATAACGCCTGCCAGAATCAGATCCAGCCATTTTGTCACTCAAGCGTGGTCCATTTTAGGGGAGAATGCATTAAGTCCATACGCCAAATAGCCGCTCATTCACAATCTAACAACCTAACCGCAGTGTGGCAGTAAATTTCAAATAAACACTTGTTAGCTAGTTTGGAAATGGGTGATGGGAAACTCCGGGCAAGACTCGATAAACACAATTCCCATTAACAGCTCTGTATACAAGGCCGGAGTCGGTTGTCACAAGGCCGTTCTGTCTGTCTTTTCTAACGGCAGCCAGTCCCAGAAATTTACCTTAAAGGCAGCTGTAGCATTAGAGGACTCCCTTCGTAGAAGTTACTAGCTATATGCAACAAATTGATGAGAAGTACGTCTTTTAGAAGTAAGTAAACTGGCCTTAGTCATCGTTCAAACGCATCGCTTTCATTTCGGCGTTGTTGATCATTTCAACTCCATTTTCTGCTCGCTTGCTTCCTCATAGAAATTTTTCCAGCAGATAATTGAGATTCCATCCGCTGATGATACTTAAGTGGTGAGAGAGGCGCGCGATAGTGTATGAGGTCTAGTTATCAGACCAAGTTAAATGAACACTCCACAGAGTCAAATGGAGGAGATACGCACAAGCAATTAGAGCTTGGTAATGCCTCGCGAAAAGGTCATTTTGAGCCAGTCGCCTCGGGAAGGGTGACTGGCTGTTAAGAAATAATCCATTTCGAGCGGACGTGGTAGTACAACGCGGTAGTACGACAGTGAGTCCAACGTCGGCTGTCTTACGTTTGTATAGGTTTGACTGAATATACAATTAAATAAGAAGAGGTTTCGAGCGCCGTAGCGCTTTTCTTGTTGTACTAAGCTTTCGGACTCATGAAGGAATCCATCGTCCGAAACCTCAGGACAATAAACAAAATGTTCCGGTGCTCAAAACCTTTTTTCCTCACCTATAAATACACCAGGAACTGGTAATTTCGCCTTCATTCGTTGAATTGTTCAGCGCAATTTAAGTCAACCGGACGCTGTCGCCTAAAGGCAGACCAACTGTGAATTTACAATGACAAACTGACCGAAATGGATGAATATGTCCCAAAAACACATCCAAAACTCAGTAGGCAATACGCAGCAGCCTATTTCATACGGTCATTCAAAGATTTTAAGATTCCATACATTTAAAAATCAGGTGATTATATAGCAGTATATAAGACTTTTTCCGAGGCAATGCGAACATCCAAATACAGCAGCAACCACTGGTTCCACTCCCACAAGCATGCGTTCAGAGAACAACTTCTAGTGGAAAGCTGACTAACCGGAACACATAGTGAGTTTATCAGTGTCACATTTAAAATAAAATCATCGTTATCTCAAAATATCTGAGGTATCTCAACTCTTATGGGCCAGAGTCATGTTACCATACAGATGGTTCCGCAAAAATGAAAATATTTCTGTTTGTGTAAATGCAAAAATGGAAGGATCCTGGGTACTGCGAGTGTGAGCTTTGCATTCAATAAAAGTTCATGTTTATCTCAATTCATTCGGAATTGACGCGTCAGTCTGCTTTTGATATCAAGGCCGAATGTGTGACAATGCTCGCTTTCTGCAGACTAGTGGCCAGAGGAGATAAAATTTCCGTTTATTTCTTTACACCACTAGCAATGAAGGTTCATTAAATGTGTCCTGACAGTTTCGTAATCAAAAGGATTCCAAACGCTAAGACTCGATCTCTACTTCTGAATTCTTTAATTATAACGTCTCTTAGTTAACACGACTACCCCCAATCTTTTGAATTTTCTCTACATCATCTAGGGTTTCTTAAGCTTTTGGGACCTCTGCAGATTTCTTTTGCAATTAAACTGCAGACTAAAGACTCGTTTAACGAACGTTTCCCTGCTCTGCAGGCTTTATATCATCGTCAGTTTTATCTAAAGCATTTGGTCTAAGGATTAGGTCCCCAAATACCTATTATTTAGTTAGGTTGTTGATTGCAAAAAGCCGCAAGTTTTATTCATGCTTCGAAATTTGTCCCTTAGTCTGCAGGGTCAAATGATATTTCCGAAAAAATTAACTGTGCTGGCGCTTTTCTTCCCATCTTCTTTCGAAATAGCCTTCAAAGAAACGTATGCGCTGCAAGCCCTGGATCGTCCACAGAATCTGAAGTACGTGTGCGCTAATGGTTCCAGTCGTCGACATTTAAGAGATCACATGGGCAAAGTGCAGATTTACAGATTTACATGGTGACAGTCCGGCCTGCTCGTTGTCTGTGCAACACATAAATGAATAAGATGCAGAAATGGCAGTCCTTGTTCCAGCGATCGCTTTTACTTCTTACCAACTAGTTACTGGAACACACACACATGTATATTCCGCCGTTCAGTCTCCGACTCGAGTTTAGTTCAACTGAACTCGAGATGACTGTCTAAGTCCTAACCCTTATCATTGATAATTTTCATTTAATTCGATTCCACATTTTCAGTTATAACCTACTTTTGCAAAATTTCTCTTGTAAAACCTGTTGTCAGATGAATGCACTTCTCGGATTAGAGATAAGTACATTTAAACCGTTGGCTGTGAAGATGGTATCGTGTTGTTGTTGATTTCCGCATGTCCAAATTCGTCTCACTTTCCACTGCGTAAGAATAAAATTAAATGATCTGCTAAACAGATCTACCAGGTCTTTCTTTGTCTCAATCTGACGTTCATTATCATTCGTTTGCTGCTCGCAGGTTGAACTGAGAGGGAGATTTCTGAAAAAATGAGCTACCAAGGACTGGAGCAGCATGCATTCTAAGTAATTCGCCTAACAGCACTTAAACTCGAAATAAACCGTTGGACGCCAAATATTTTTTGGTAAAACAGACTGTGGAAATGTCACTGTGAATGCAAAATATGAAAGTACAGTAGTGCTATATCAAAAGATGTATTAGCGGTACACTCGTGGAAGGAGACGATGTCGTGGTGCTGAGAATCCGTTCTGTTTTACTTTTGAAAGTTTTGTTTGAGTCAAGTTTCCTTGCGCCTGGATATTATGAATGTAGAATTTGTAAGAAAACAATCTTTGTTGCATCATTACCAAACTTCAGCAGAAGATGGATGAATAACGACGGGTGGGGTGGCAGAGGAATCCCCGAGAAGGTATCTAGATAAGAATTTGGTGACATCGTAGGGGAAGACGATCTTTCACGCAACTGTCCACTCTCCGTTGAGACAGCTGAAGTGACGTGCGGTCGAGAATGATACGCGCGCTAGCATGCTGGTGGAGTAAAGCTACGAGCAGGCCATCTATTTGGCGGACTACCCCTTATATCATGATTGACGCATCCATCAGTCTGATCCCTGTGTCAATCTGTCTTTTTCTCCAAATTGCCATCCGCCCTCGCATAGAAGAGCACTAAATTTAGGCCGTTGCTAAACGTTGCGTTTTTGCGAACCGATAAGTCTTACAGAATTAGAATAAGACGATGATAACTTTAGAGACTCAGTTTAATACAGCCTGTTTCTTGTGCATCGCTTTTTGTCCTAAATAGCCTACTAAAATCGCACTTTCATTTCATGGCCATCTTAATTAGAAGAACAAGGCAAACTGCTAGGAGGCGATAAAGGGATTGTTGTACTATGCAGTGTGTGCGCCATCCTCAGTTCCTTCCATGAAGTCCTTTGTGTTTTCTCACTGTGATAGCAAAGAGTTCTGATTTAACGCATAACATTGACTTAGAATAGAATATTAAACCTTGAATGTCAGCTGAGCCTTGATGGAAATGTAACTCCGTGGGTATCACGGACGTAAAATAACGAATGCTACTTTGACATTGAAATATTGCCTTCGAAGTAAAGTTCGTGAGAACTCTGCGTAATAACATAAAACGAAGTATTTTGGATTCGCTAGTTTGCATTTCAAGACTG
The DNA here is from genome assembly GCA_902702965.1 of Spirometra erinaceieuropaei. Classification (NCBI taxonomy): domain Eukaryota; kingdom Metazoa; phylum Platyhelminthes; class Cestoda; order Diphyllobothriidea; family Diphyllobothriidae; genus Spirometra; species Spirometra erinaceieuropaei. The sequence continues at coordinate 38,399 of CACRXP010001152.1, read as the reverse complement.
CGTTAAAATCTTTTCCTCGTGCACTTAACAGAGGTTTTGTCCGCGATACTCTTTCGAAAGCACGCCCATCCGCAAGATCCGCTCTTCTTTCCACTTACAACGCCGCCCATCCTTGGTAGTTTATTTCCCCTCTTTTTTGTATTTTTTCGCTCTAATCTTCTTCAATATTATTTTCCTGGCAGTAATTTTTAGATATTGCAAACAATTGTATCTAATTATTTTAAAATTCCTATTCCAATAACATGTCCTCCGTCGAATAGCGGGAACAAATACCTCTTGCGCATTACCTTTTGTCATTAAAAGCCTAATACAATCGCCTTATCATTTCACGGATATTCCAAACGAAACAATAAATTGAAATGCCTGGACGGATGTTCCGGCTTAGGCCTGCATCTAGGCGTGAAAAAACACCAGAATGTTCTGCATTTGTCGTGGATACGCAGCCCCATAAGGCTTGCCCTACTCTGATCTGATCCCGTTTTGCGCCAACACAGTTCTCACGTAACCCGTACTAGGGATATTACAAACACCTGCACGTACATATAAAAGACGACAATTCCGTCATGATCTTTTTTGCCGGAGATCACGGACAATTTTTATTAAATAGGTCTTTCAAGAGCATGCACAAACATAACCCTTTAAAGATTTCGTAAACGGAACTAAAGCTTTTATGTTTCATTTTCGCAACTCGAATCGCGGTTTTTTCTATTAACTGGCATTCACATTCAATACTCTGTAAATAAATCGTTCCTCGTACATGTGCAAAGATACAATTAAGGACGACCGATTCCATCAATAGGAGGTGTTAACTCATGAAATGACGGTTAAAATTCCGGAATACGCTTTCAACTTGAAAAGCCAACCTAAGTAGACTTGTCATATTAATGATCTTGCAGCGGAATCCTAAGATATTTCAATCTCACTAGGATGTTCGCTTTCGATTGATCTTTTTAAGCCGTCTACGAAAACAGCACTCTGTAAAAAATGACCCTATACTTTGTAGATTTCCGCTTTTTGATTTTTAATGTCGCTATAAATTTAAATATAGCACATACAAAATATTCCCAAAAACATGCTTTCTTGTGCTTATTTGGCAGCAAATTGCGTCTCTTCTAGATTTTTTTACTTGAAGTGAGGCTATTTTTGATTTTAAAAATGTCTTATTTATGAGATTTTCCAAGACTATGAAATGTCTATTCATGCAGCATCGTATCATTATATTAATTAATGCTATTTATAGAACTTGCACCTGATCGACATTTTTTGCAAATTTTTATGATTCCTATATGTGTTTCTCCTTGCAGTGTAGAGAAATATGTGGCATTCTTCTGATGGAATTCACAAAGCTTGTAGATTGGTAATTCCGAATGCTAGTGTGACGGTAAGTAAAGCAAAAAGTTATTCGGGAACTGAAAGAAAAATTTGAGATCGAAAGATACTATATCTTGAAGAAAACGTAATTTGCTATTTAACAAGACTAGAAAGAATGCTTTTATAATTTTGTTCCTACGGATATGTTTAAACATATATGGGAATCGAAAATCATTTGGAAAATTCATGTCAAATAAGTAGTCCAATTTCATTGAGAGAGGTCAAGCAAGCTCATTTAGATGTTGGCATACTGGAAAGACTGAAATATTTTACGATTCTCTTGTGCCATAATAAATGTTACAGTCAACAGCGACTGGATGCTTTCGCGAGGCATTACTAATCACTAATCGCTGCTGCGTATCTCCTCCATTTGACTCTGTGGAGTGTTCATTTAACTTGGGCTGATAACCTCATACACTATCGCGCGCGCCTCTCTCAGTACTTGAGTATCATCAGCGCAAGCAGTCTCAAGTATCTCTGGAAAAATTTCTGCGAGGAAGCAAGCAAGCAGAAAATGGAGTTGAAATGATTAACAACGCCGAAATGAAAGCGGTGCGTTTGAAATATTACTAAAGCCTCAAGGAATGCCAGTAGTTTACTCACTTCTGAAAAAGTACTTCTGTTATATACAAATAGTAAATTTTACACAAGGGAGATTTCTGATGCTACAGCTGCCTTTAAAAGAAAATTTCTGGGGCTGGCTGTCGTTTGAAAAGACAGAGAGAACGGCCTGGTGACAACCGGCATGGGCCTTGTAAACAGAGCTGTCCGTGAGAGTTGTGTTTATCAAGTCCTGCCCAGCGCATCCCATCATCCATTTCCAAACTAGCCAACACTTCTCTTTACCCGACCTTTATTCAAAAGTTACTAACACACTGCGGTTAAGCAATAATATTGTGAATGAGCAGTTGTTTGACGTATCAAGATCAGACATTGACCTCTAATAGAGACCACGTGGTGGGTGAGCTGGACTGACACAATGGCTGGATTGGAGTCCGACCGAAGTCATCGGAAATTCTCGCCTATAACAAACGCCAACAGTTAGGTGTGGTGTTCGACTCAGTAACTTCCTCCGGCTGCGCCAATTGGGACCCGCGTTGTCCGCATCTGTGTTTTGTTCTGGTAACTGTACTTTGTGAACCACAATGTGTGCTGGAACGCCTAGATGAGGGTTTGGCCCTGCCTACCACCTGCGCCCCCACTCTCAACTCTGGCCTTATTGACTCTATCCTGATATCAGGCCAGAATAGAGTGCGATGAATGCAGCGCAAGTCTGCTATCACTGTAAAAGGGATCAAGAGCAAGTCAGCATCTCTGGTCTCACCCTCTTGTGAAACACACGGTGGACATCGTGAGCAACGAGAGTCGAACTTTGGAATCTTGTGATTACTGTTAACTCTTAGAAATATACGGTATTTTATGCTCTTACGGCCTTCATATTCACATTCACTTCACAACTTGGATTTCAGTTGCTTATTCGAGGCATGCGAGGTTTTTCCAAGATACGTTCTCCTCTGTTGACCCTCATTTAAGTTGTACACGCGGTTTCGCCTTTTTACCGCCATTCCGCTTTTTTAGTGGCTTTCAGTATGTTTCAGGTCGTTACGGTGCGCATGGTATGTGTATGGTAATAACTGATGTTTTTACCTTATCCATAAAATTCCCAGTTAATAACTTTGTAAATAGCCTTAAAATTTTGAGATTTTAAGGATCTGCATCGGTATGATTCAGATCTCGTGGGTTGGTAAGTTCTGGACCGCCGCAATTTATTAGATGATATCATGAGGATCTTTGTCGACGTCAAAGTTGTATTTAATCGCTTTCTAAATGAGCTCAATCACTATTGAGAACGAAGTCGAAAACTGAGTTCAGGGGGGGGCGGATGGTGTGTTTGATAGGCTGACGCTGTTAAGCCAACTGCGTAGTCAGGAGGGGCGCGGGAAACGCAGAGCATGCGAGATCTTCGCCGGTTTGAACTGAGGATGATTATGAAGTAGGATCTTCCTCGCGGATCGAAGGGCACGCAGTAAATGGACTGAATAGCATGGGAGCACACTGTGGAATCCAAACATCGTGTTTAGTTTTATTCCCCCCGTGCCCTTCTAAGCAATTGCTTTAGTCCTTGTAGGGGATTTTGGGTTTGGAAATTTTACCGGGTGTCTCATACCATAAGAACGCTCCTCCTCTTCGTGGGTCTAGTTAGTTTTAAGGGGCACAGTCTGTCTTCATATATCAGAGATCCAAGATGACGAAAAGCAACATCTATGCAAGACACAGTAAAGTCCGAGCCATTGGTACTTTTGCCGGGGTTCACTTTCAACAATGACTGAGTTTATTTGGAAGGAAAGCTCTCGAAAACTCTAAGTTAACTACAAAGACTTATATTCCTTAGAATATTTTCTAAAACATTAATCTACTGCCATACATCTTTGTTTTATATGTCTTATCAATAGCCAACGTTTTTGTGTTCCTGTTGCCAAGCGAACTTGTGAAATCATTTATCCTAAAATAATCACATATTGGGGCTCTATTTGAAAAAATTACTTCCTCGTTGTTGCCACCCTAGGTACAAATAATCTCTCGGACTGTCACAAATGTTTGTGCGCTTTTCAATTACCCAAAATTTTACCATATGCTCGTATATCATTCATAGAATTTATCGATTTTGTATCCTCCTTCTTCGCTCCTCATCTCGTGTCATGATCAGGCAGATTCTTATTCCCATGTTTGAGGAAATCCGCTGGTTTTGACGCAAAGAAGACATCGATCCAATTTCGCAAATTTGGGGATATTTGAGGTTACTCCGATAAATATTTTTTTAGTGACCAAAAATGGTAGAAAACCAGTAAAAAATGTCCAGAGAATATGGCGAATGCAAAATAGCTTCCCAGCCAGACACTCTGATGACACTTTTGGGAAATTCTGCGGCGAGCAATACAAGGTCGAGACAATAATAAGGTAGAGTAAAAGACGTTGGAAATGTTTAATTTTGTCGACCTGACGCTGCATTGCCTGTGGGTTGCACATAATCAAACGTTATTTTAGGTGGAAAAAATCATCAGAAAATTCTGCAAGTGATGCTTGACTAGAGGAACCAAATGACATATAACATAAAATCATCAAACACACACGAGCGTATCAGACAACATAATATTTCATGCGCTACTCGAGCAGGACGAAAATTTGCGATATTGTTGCCCCAAGTCAGTCCGATTTCATGGCTTTTCCTAAGTACTTTTTGATTCTTGAGCTTGCATTGGTGATAATTATCGAACATAAAGTGTGCAGCTAATAAAATTGGCAGTATCTATCAACAGAATCGTGTTAGACTTCCAAACTAACCTCGGGCTAATTTGCTGTGGGCAGCCGGCTATACACCAATCACAATTCTGAAAGATTCCAGGCGGAAGAGCGAGCGTAGTTGATCATTAAGGTGAATGGTGCATGATTTGCAGCTCGGACGCACGCTCTGTCATCTCGGATGCGCAATCTTCGGATTTGCCCTGTAGTACTGACCACTGACTTGCCTCCGTTGTGGAACGGCATACGGTTGTTCTATCGTGCCGTACAAGCTCAGACAGGGGTGAAGGATACTGCAGTCACCCCAGCTGATCCCTCTGCGTCGTTAGGCATGCACAGCTTCACGTTAGCAAGGCCAGGTGCACAGCGTTCGAGTATTAGGGCTGCAATTATCAACCTAATTTCGAAATGTCGGTGTTCATACTCACCGTTTTTATGGCAGAAATTTTTGTTTGTTAGTACGGCAAGTTGAATGCAAGGCCAAAGGCTGAAGGAACGGTTGGTAACGGGGTCATTTAAAGGAGGCTTGTTCGGTCACTCAATCGTCTAGAAAGAAGGAATTTTACACTAAGCCAAGGGCAGTAGAAAGACTTACGCCTACGACCGCTTCCAGCCATAGTTTTCAAAAGAACTGTCCCCTTATCACTGAACACTGCATCAAGCTCTTAATAAAACTAAAGCCGGCCAGTGTGGGATTATGTTTTGTATTTTTAAGTAACTTAAAATATTCACAATAGAAACTTTAAAAGCTCTCTAACGGAAAATTTTGCCACTCGTTATACTCGGCAGGGTTTTTTGTTGGTTGACTGATTATCTCGTGACGTTAGTTTAAATTTTTTTGGTAAATGTGAGGCCCTCTCCTTACATGCAAGACAAGTCGATTTGTAAAGCGTTAGGTTCAAAGCAGCTTTATATCAGTTTATTTTATTTCCTCGGTTGTTGGAAGGTGGCGTAAGAAAGTTGAATTTTAGAAATAAAGTTCTGAAGCTTGCTTTGTTTGACCTTCTCTACAAGAAAATCATCCTGAGTTGTTAGCCCTTTATTTGGCCGTCGAGTGGCAATACTACCTTTGCACATATTCAAGTACATTGTTGTACTTCTTTTTTCACCACGGGTTTTAGTGATACAAGCCCAGAGATATAGATTGATGTGTTTATAGTTCTGGAGTTTGACTAGTCATCTACACTTATATCCGTCTATGACTTTGAAATCCTAGAATCTGTCTGGGCAAGGTTAAATGCCGACAGAAATATCACATGGTATTTATGGCCGAATATGACTTTTGAGCGGTAATCCACATATGGCAGTGTAAACATTTGGTCAAAAGCGGCTGGCTTATTAGGAGCGGGTATGGGATTTCAACATCACAGGCGAGCTGAACGACTAGGTCGCAGACTTTGGCAAAGTATTTCAGCCAAATTCCAATCGAAGAACTTCCCTTGGAAAACACTCATCCTCATTTGCCTCACTGCAATGAGCTTTTGTTTTGACGCATACCATTCGTTCATCCAACTCGACCAGATTTCGCGGTCGCGACGAATCTTTATGTAAATGCATCTCTTTTGCTATAAAAAAAGATTGTCTACAGTCAGATAGCTGCTCAAAATAAGCTGGCCAGGTTGTTTTACTTCTGTACCTGCGTTATTTAAAAGGAAGAATTGTTTTTCCTATCTTCCGTGTTGTAGGCCTCTTGCTGTTGTACCAGTGAAGATGACGATGAGGGAAATAAAACCAGTGAATGAATCGTATATGAAATATTCGTCAATGAATACCCCTTTTTCTTGTAGAAAATTTTCTGTCTTTACGTAATCCTAGTGACCGGACACAGAGCCAGGTGATGCCCGCCAGAGACAAACGGCTACTTTTAGATATGCACGGTTGTCCAGGTATAAGTCCGGCTTTCAACCATCCGAGTGATTCCTACTGCCAATGCCCAGGAGAAGAATCTAGCTGTAAGTGGAAACAGGCCATTCGGATGAGGCGAAGGACGCTGTCTGTAGAAAATTGTTGGTTACATTAGGTGGTGTAACTCATGAAATATCTACCGGCATTCCAAAATGCGCTTTCGTTGAGTAGGGTTGTAAAGCTTAGCAGCCTGCAACATAATTATATAATAACTGGGTTATTACAGGATGCCGGTTTTCGAAAAAACTTCTTTTTGGCTGCATGCAAAAACTATACTCTGCAAAGTATAACTACTCAATTGGCGTACATTTTTGGCGTTTTTCATGCTCTTTAGTGTTCAGTTATATTTCATGGAAAACATGCATGCACATACTCATCCTCTTGTTCATTCTTTAGAGAATTACGCGTTCTTCTAATTTCAAATCTGCTGAATACAAGGGTACATATGCTTCGTTCCTCAGTGTGACTAGTGACATGTCCCGTTAATGGCGAGAATTCCTGTGCGTAAAATTTTAAATGGCGTGCATAAGTATACAGGCAGTAAAGCAGAAACAGGCCGTTTGTGACACGACGCATGTGGGTGTAGGAGATGGCAACTACCCTAAAATTCAGTGTGACTGTAAACATCATGGCACGACGCCTGCGAAAGCCCCGTTGGTAATGATTGTGCGGGGGACGCGCAATTACAGTAGGTGTGCTAATGCATGAAATGTTGACCGAAGTTATGAAATACGATTGCTTTCTGAAGGGATTGCTTAAGTAGGGTTGATCATCATGCAGCATAATTCTAGAATACATCAGTTACCTCAGAATGCCGGCTTTTGAACGAACGTCCTTCACTGTGTGCAAATCCACACGCTTTACTAACGATTACGAATGTAACGCGCATTTTTCCTTTTGATTGTCGACGCCCTTAAAAATCCACTTATATTTCATGGAAAATATGCATGTAAATATTAATCGGTTTGCTCCTTTTATAGAAAATAGCGTCTTCTTTCAATTTGTATCCTCAAATGACGGGTATAATTTGGTTTTAATCAAGTACTAATCATGACAATTTTCTATACCGTGAAAGGACTGTTCATAAAACCCTATGTCTCTGCATTAACCAATTTGGTTTATAAAGTTTACAGAATGGCTCAAATCTACTGTTAAATTTTATGAATTCCATATGAGCTTCTCTTAATACCGTAGAGAACTGTACGGTTTTCCGCACGCGGAATGTAAGTGTAAGTTCAGGCGAAGACCAAAATTATTTGGGAATTAGAAAAGTTCTTAAAACCCAAATATACGCTGTCTTTGGGTATGAAATTAGGAGACTACGTAATTTTCCGCCCAATGGGTAAAATAATGAATATTTTGTGCATGTTTTTAGTAAACCAAAACTGAAATTTTAAAGGCGTCGTAAATCAACGAGGAAAAGAAATGCCACACAAGTAGTCATTTGTGCAGCGTGTGGTTTTTGTATGCAACGAAAAAGGAGTTCTTACGAAAGCCGGTATTCTGAAGTAACTGATATTTTTTAAATTCATGTTGCAAAACGATCACTTTTACTACACTAACTATTGATTCTTTTTAAGTCAATAAAGCATTTCGGAATTTCTGCTAACATTTCATGAGTTAGCGCACCTACTGTAGATGTCAACTACAACCATATCCCCTTAAAATCAGCAAGACTGTAAACATCACCTATTGGTAACTGTTACCAGTACTTGAAATTTTATTCCCTTCCTGACTAACTTTAGACTTACCTGCGACAATTTATTCAAGGTCCGCCATTTTTTAAAATCGTTTTTTGTTTAATTTTTATAATCGCACACAGCATGTTTGCTAGATGACAGGGCATGTTAAAAGCTTCGGCAGAAATTAACCTCTTTTCTGTGTATTCATGTTCCGCGTCCTATGTGTTGTCCGCTTCAGTTAAATCTTCTTTGCTACCATTCAACGTAGGGCACGATTCGAAGGCTGGCTCACGTTATTTGGGTGTCCTACACCCTGTCATTGCCCAGTGTATAGAATCCACCTATGCTGGGACAGTGTGCTGACTTCCCTAAGCAGGATTTCCTAAACAGTCAGGTTAGCTGGGTGCTCCTACACCCTGCGTTGCCGTCATTTTCAGTAATAGTAGTAGTGCCAGGCGGATATCTCTAATCAGTTCAGCCATACGATTCCTGAAGTCTGAATATGGAATGTAAATGTCGTTGACTTTGTTGAAATACTGGGGTCCCGTGAATTATGAATCATGTAACTGGCGTCTCACCCGATTATCACCTCTCACGAGAATTTCGAACTCATCGAATTTAAACGTGTGGGTGGGTCTCGTCGAATAGGCTGCGACCTGAGTGTTGGCGTCACTTCTCCACACCACTTTCGCGTGTTTGCCAATTCGCGCATCCTCGATTAAGGGGAGAGCGGTTAATTACCATGGGTATGCAGTAGCATAAGGAATGCATTGCATAAAAACTGCAACGCCTTGTGACGAATCACCGTTCCTGTCACTGTCTCTGATGATGGCTTCGATCGAGAATCCGAGACGTTAGGCAAATAAAGCTCGTGTTACAGCAAAGGGTTCTATTTCTTTTAAACTAAGTCCTAAACTGACCCTTAATTTGACCATATCTCACTTTATTGTTAACTTAGAGTTCAACCTTATCCCTAATCCTCAACTTATCCTCAACCCCAACTCTAAACCTAACCCTGATTTATGTGGTTGTTGACTTAAAGTCATACGTGTTGCAGGCGGTTCTTGCTGTCATGTTTAGACATCGACATAAGTCAGTCCTGCTGAATTAACAGGGACACCGAACATTAGAAAAAAAAATGCACGCTTCTTAAGTAGTCATTTTACGGATGGCAATTTGCGCAGGTGGCCGAAAAAAACGCATCCAAAAGCCAGAACCCCAGAGAAACTGCTTATCAGGAAAATTATGCTGCATGATGATCAATATTTCAATCCTGCTAAATTAATTCTTCCTGATAGACGAGAGTTCACGTTATACCTCACAGATGTATTGATTACTCCTGCTGAGGTCTACAAGCACGGAGGTCCCCAACTAATGGATCACCTGACTGCGCTCTTCCAAGAGATGTGGCGTCAAGGTGAAGTCCCGCAAGATTTCAAAGACGCAACCATCGTGCATCTCTACAAGCGCAAAGGGAATCGCCAAGTCTGCGACAATCAGCGCGGCATCTCCCTGCTGAACATCGCTGGGAAGATCTTCGCACGAATCCTCCTCAACCGCCTCAATAACCATCTGGAACAGGGCCTTCTGCCGGAAAGCCAATGCGGCTTCCGTTGTCATCGTGGGACCACGGATATGATCTTCGCCGCCCGTCAACTTCAGGAGAAGT
>CACRXP010001151.1:128328-142833 GCA_902702965.1 Spirometra erinaceieuropaei | reverse complement strand
TCGATAATACCATTTGGGAGTCAATAAAGATATAACCTGTCTATATATGGGTACTAGGAGGGCACGTTTATATGCATAAATGGGGCATTTGTGCATTGGAAATGTTTTACCCTGCCTCCAGGCCAAACACTTATATTCGAAACACTCGTTAGATTACACACATTTTGCCGATTTACAAAAAGTATCTGCTCAGGAGCTTTCGGAATCGCAACTAGAATTTAATGAATATACTAATGTAACATCAAATCTAAGTAAATAATACATTATGAAGTAAGGAAATCTTCCAAATTTCCTTGCAAGTGTGTCAACAGGCCATTGGTACACTGTTCTCCAAATGCGCAAAACTCCATTTGAGTTGACTTTCCAACAGCCGCGCAGGAATAGTCTTGTCGTGCAAACTGATGTCATTGCAAGATTGTCCAGTTTTTATTTCGAAAGAAACGTAATCAATGCTGCAGTCAGGAATTGCAGGGGCTGTATTCATTTCCCCCGAAATTCCGGCTTCGATATCGGCAACGTGTACAGGCTTTGCTGTCATAAGTTTAGATTTAGCCTCCTTCCACTATATACCAAAGGTAATCAAATCCGTATTAAGGTATTTAACTTTTACGACTATAAATGTGGTCATTAAAACGACAAGGAATACTTTGAGCAGAGAAAATAACAACTTACAGATATTAATCGGACAAGAACAGGTAAGACAACTCCACTGCAAGCATACAATTCTTTGTCCAGGAAGTGATACCTACGACAATTCTTTTGAAGTGTGGGCTCTCCAAAAAGCATGCTTTGAAAGAATCCGCTTTCATATCTCGTTATTGAAGATAGGGAGTCGTTTAAAGTGGCAAAACCGCGGATAAGGAATTTTCCTATCAAATCTTCATATTTCTTCGTTTCATAAATTTCTTAAATAGATTGCGCTTGATTTTAAGTGATTTCTAGTTTATGGGTTTAAAACGTCAAACTGCAAACATGAATACTTTTTTACCCCATATAATTCGTACAAACTCTCAACTATGACTAAATATGGTTTTGATGACAAAATATATTAAATTTATTTTAATGGTTGTTTTTCTTAATACTATCGCCACACGAACCCATGTATTGTAGCCGGATTAACTGATCCACAGAAAATTAAATGTGTTACACTTAACATTACTTTTCCATTTGTGAAACGGTTGTGCAACATGGTTGTGCTAAATGGTTTTAATCTAACCAGGACGGAGGTTACCGCCATCTTTTAGATTAAGATTGCCGTGTAGCACTCTACTTCTCTATGTGTAGGAATGCAGTCGTGCAAGACATCGGTTGTTTAATGAGAACATTGACCTAAGTTACCTTTTTGTTTGGTTGATTCGACTCCATTAGATGGATTTTGAACCGATGAACTCACTAACGACCTTCGAAAAAGACGTTTTCGTTAAAAATACGTCTATAACTAATACCCGCCCAAATCAACCAGTATGCAAGCCCTCAAGGCTCAGTTGCAGCTTGTTGTCGAAAAAGTACTTTAGAAGTTTCTGTGTTTTAACCAACTCCATTCAGAGTCATTAAGCGCAATAGGATTCGCGCGTTTTTGTGTACGGTCAGTTTGTTGGGTTTTGCTTAGCAGACGCGTTATGACGCCGTTTTCAGAATTATTTTTATCTGAATGGTCAGATATAAATAATATTAAGAAGGCAGCGTAATATAGCTATGCGGGCATAAATGCAGTAACCAAACTCACGAAACATGAAAAGAAATTGCTGAGTGCGTTTTCATTTAGTAAAAATTAGTTAGGCGGGAAGGCATCATAATTTTTCGCGCGGCGTGAACTGCATGATATATAAATATCGCGAGCGCACTGTTTTCTAGGTGTTCTATTTCAACCATCTGCGTATAACGGCAGGCAATGAAAGTAAATGCACATTAAGTGCTATATCCTTGTGTAATTTTATTAAACTGGCAAGTCGGGTTGTGTTTCATCGACAACATGCAACACATAAACATATTTTAGCAAAATAATTGATGAGAGGGTGTAATATCCGTTCAAAAACATCTCATCGGTCCATTTATTCTTGCTTCATATCAAGTGTACAATCAATTCCGCAATTCATTATAGCGTAAAACAGTGTAGGGCTTTCATTAAGTAGAAGACATACTAAGCATCTTAACAAAAGGAAATAGCATAGTTGTTCGACCTTCACAACGTTTGAATATGGAAGAAGTCGCCAACGAGATTATTTGCTCTCTTAAACTAAAAAGTTTCAGAAGGAAGACGCATGATGCCCAAAAATGTGCGAATGCAATTTCAAACTCTTTTTTATGGATAGAATCATAATTTAGAAAGGTAAAATTCAGTTATAAAATTAGTGATTTTTACGAGTGGGGATTTTGCAGGCGCATTAAAAGAGGTACATGCAGGACCAGGCACAGTAGGATTATGTTAAACGCTAGTCAATATCACAAACTAAATTTTCTAGACAACGGTAAGACATGTAACCCTCATGGAAGGAACGTATATAGTCACAATACTAGAAAAAACAGTAGCCAGGCCTTCATAGTGAAATTACTAGTCTTCATTCAAGCCCTTTAAACTTTACCGTAGCCTCCACCACAAGCCCAAACCACAGGCAAAGCCTGGCAACCCTTGTCTCAAAAATAACCCGAATTATTAATTCTTACCTTTATCCAGACCCTAACTCTGAGACAAAATGGGCGGTTTTAATGTATGGGCAATTATGGGCAATCAAAAATCCTTTCCTGTATAACCGCAATCGCAACGTACTGCCGGGCAAACCAATATGAGAAACACCCAATTAAGTGAAATACGAAGGAAGGCTTTTAAGAAGCGACCCAGGAGGTAACACACCCTACCCTCACCCATCGCCATTTGAAACAGTTTTTGTAAATTTCGACTTCAGTATCGTGAGACTGGTCTTTAGCCGTGATTTTTGGACCCAGCGCGCCGGACGATTCTTTCATAAGGACTGAGTAATGCAATATTCTGTAAAGTAAGTGAAGCAACGTGGGAGCAGCATTTATTGGTCAGCACCAGATTCAACCTCATTCTACGTGTTGTAGTGTTTAAAGCATGTGACAGGCATCAAATTATGAAAACAAAGAACCGGCCTTAAACAGCCAATCAATAAAAATGCGGGATTATTTCCAAATCATCGCACCTGTCTGTGAACTGCACGCGAAGACGCCTCCAACGCAACACATCACAAGTAGCTGTTCTGCAATCATCAAACCTCTCTTCAAAAACTGTCTCTCACAAACACATGTCTTTAGAATTTCTACTTACATCCACACCCTCTTAACCAATCGGATAGTGGATTCATCCAAGATCTGTCTGTACTACTAATGGCACAGTGATCACCACGACAGAATACTAAAAAGCGGCAAATAGTTGCAGTATTGTTAGACCCAATGGTAAAATTTAATAAAAATTCGCAAATTGTACGCTCACTGGCTTCGTGTTATTGACTAACTTTCCCTCAAGTGTGCTCGTATACTTTGTACTCTGCATTTGACCGATCGTGGCATTTGGTGCATGCCTTAATGCGTGTTCGTTAATAGACAAGTTAATCGAACGTAGATCAGAATTGTTCAAGTCTTTTTTATTTGTACGTTATGTGTGATTGTTATTACACATTCGTGATTCGATTTAAATTATGGGTAGTGTGCGTTTTGACCAACTTTTATCTGTAATTGCCCTTTGCCCACCTTTTGCTGATTCATACTTTATCGGATTTGACGAACTTATCTCGCATAATCTAGTGTACTGCATGATGCAAAGAGAGTCTTTGTGTCCCTTTACTGAACGGCCACAAAAAGGGAACTGGAATATTCACCAAATGATGAAAAGTGCGAGCTGCACCTCCAAATAGGAAATGTTTTTGCATGTTATTTCGGCTTCTCGGTCAAACGCAATTTTGTGGACGAACAAGGATAATAGTCGTCAACTCATACTTTTACTGTTTTGTGTTAAAGAACGGTTCCCCGATACATTACCGGTGGGTTTAATCAGTGACGTGACTACTCGGCAGTCCACATCCTACTCATGGATTGCCCAAGTTACGTCTTTAACCTCGTTAACGGCTTGATGGGCCGGCGGCCTCATAACGTATAGGGGGCTGTTACTGCGCCTATTAATGCACCGCCGGTCAAAAATGCATGACTCATGCAACCCTTAACTCGGATGATTATCATCAAGTAAATTGTTGTACTGTTTTTCATCTTAAATGTATAAGCGGGTCTCGTCAAAGTGACATGGAATTGACAACTACAGTCGTATGCTGAGGGAGACAGCATTTGATTAAAGATGGGAACTTAGATATAGGTCCTGCAAATCGTTCATAGGTGACGGGGAATCGAGTATTAGAACGGAAAACAGTTTTAAGCGATCGTCTTCCCTAAAGTGGCATTACAAAACATCTTAGCGTCACTTATAATGACAAACAACTTGGCCCACATCCATCGTCGAATTTTAGGAGCCGTTTACTACCTCTTCATAATAGCCGATAGTAATATATGGCATTCACTTCACGCAAAATTTCAGTTTGTAATTTCGAAACCCCGAAAAAATTGCAACGACATATCGGAGGTAAAATTATTCGGGACGGAAAAAGATATTTTTAAAATCAAAAGATTATCTTTTGTCAAGTATACAGCTTAAAGGAGACAACATTTGCTACCAAACGAGTAAAGGAACAACATATTTCAACTTATATGTTCTATCAAATTTATGTTAATATATAAGAGTTTTAGAGAACAATTGTAAAATTGCGTGTTGTATAAGGCGCCCTTTTTACTAAATATATTTTTCCTCAGCAGAAATACGTAGCTTACTTAAAATCCGGCATTCGGATGTGATAGTTATACTGTAAGATTACGTGACATGAGAGAAATAATGAAATGCCGACCGACATTTCTAAATGCGTTTTAGTTTCGAAAATAATAATTAAGTAGGGTTGTAAAACCGGTCAGCCCGGACAAAAATTATGTAATATTTCAGTTAGATCAGAAAGACATGACCATTTATGAATACCATTTCATAATTTTTAAAAGTCTCATATTTAGAAACTATTTTTAAACCAAATCATGTCCCTTCTTCGAGTGCAACATTAGAAAAATAGTTGTCTACCAAATGAGGAAAAGAATGAATATGTTTATGCTTGTTTTGCATTAAAAAGAAGTGGACTGCCAGGGGCATCGAAAATAAATGATAAAAATACATGCTACTTAAGTAGTCATTTATACGGCTTTTTATTTTTGCCTGCAGCCGAATAGAAGTTTTTTCGAAAGCCCACACCCTTAGGTAACCGGATCATTATAGATTTATGCTGCATCATGATCCGTTTAACAACATTACTTAATTTATCTTTTCGAAACGAGAACGCATTTCGAGTTGACATTTCATGAGTTAGCACATGTACTGTATGGGAAGGCAGTTTTATCGCACCTGCTGAAATTGCTTAGGAGCTCATTATATGGTGATAATCAGTTTTAGTCACAGGACAATGTCTCGCTGCGTACTTTTCTTTTATTCCATGTAATTAACCTTTCTCCTTCTGTGACCGATCAGCAAAATGACAACCTGACGCTTAAATTTACATCGTACATTGCATATTTTTGTTTAAGTACAGTTAGACCAGTCTGCTAAATAGTGAACCTGTAAGAATCAGGTACGTGCCATCATCGGTCTCAAAGTTGTTTGGTACGCATTCGGACCATGCAAAAAAGTCGAACGACAGACACCATTTTTAAATCTAACTCACATTCCTGAGCCGGCAACATTTCATAATCCTTCGGATATATTTGAAGAATAGGAGCAAAACACAAACAAATAATTGTATTTTTCCATTATTCTGATGTACTTAACCACATTGTGTGATTAGCATAAAACAGCGTGGTATATCAGATGCAAAGCATAAAAAACTGAGGCACTCTTAAGGAAAGTTCGTTTTTTAAAGAGTTATTGGGCATATAAAACTAGAATTTTTATTGTATACTACCGTGGCATGTAGCAAATCCGCTGCCTTTAACATTCCGCTGCCGTGAATATTGTTTAATTAGTGGTACAGACAGACCTTGCATGGATCCACCATTCAATTGGTTAAGAACGTGCAGACGTATGTGTTAATTCAGAAGTCCAGTGCTCATGGGGAGAGCTTTTGAAAGGAGAGTGCCATGGTTGCAGATCAGCTATGTTTGATGTGTTGCATAGCAGTTGTCTTTGCATGCAGTTCGTTGACGGGTGCGATGTTTCAGACGTAATCCCTTATATTTCTTCAGTGACTATTTCACGACTGCTTTTTGCTCTCATTATTGACGACTGCTACCTACGTCACACACAACTGCATGTAGGATGGGACTGCAAATTATTTTGGACTGAGGAATGCTGCTCTTATGTTACCTTGCTCATTTTCCAGAATATCGCTTAACGCCTTTTTAGAAGTATATTTCGGGAACTCAGTTCACAATGACAGACGGATACCAGTCTAAAGACATTTACATTTTAATTAAGAAAAGCCTTTTTATTAAGATAGATCGCAGAATTTGTGCGTAACATAATACTAGAATGCCTGCTTCTCAATTTACTTCCTTTAATACGCCACAAATACACACAGGGTATATATCAATAATGAAATAGTTTGATTCTTTCCCTGTAAAATCTAACTTTCTTGACTACCATAGGCTCGACATAATTTATCGTATTTTTTGGGTGTTAAGCACCAGCCAATTTGTAATTTTAAAGTCGGTGAGAATGCACAATCTCATTTTAAATAGTGTCGAAAATCGCATGTAAGGTCCCAATTGGTATTTCATTTGCTTATATTCTTTGCTGCATGTTCTTCTTTTGTATGGATCCTGCGTAAGGAAATCGGGCATTTTTTAGAACTACTAAAAATGTAAAGACTATGTTGTACAGTTCATAAGAAACACACATAAATTAGGCCCTCGTCATGTATTTTATATACAACACAGGTAAGCTTATAATATTTAGATCAAAGAAACGCCGTTTGTGTAGATTGTCAATAAAATATGCGTTTATAAAAATTATATGTACACTTCGCAGAAATTATGCATTTAATACCTTTCGGTTTTTCCAGGCGGGCGAAAGAACGTGTCCTTAAATACTGGCAGCCGTACGTGAGCAATACATCATAAGTTTATGTTGCACAATAAATAATATTACCCTACTACTTATACAGTTCTTCCTGAATAAAACGAAATATAATAATTTCGGTTTTCTCATGAATACGTTCACTGCGCTTGCATCCATAGTGATATATTGGGCTGCCATTTTAAGCATTCTTAAATATTGCTAGTCATGAACCACAGGATGACGCGCAATGCGCAAATCTCACGAGGTGTGTATGCATTGTGACTCTGACTAGTGGTGATAAAAAATCAGATCGTCTTAAGTAATTATTTTCCAAACAAGTCGCAAATGGACCTTGATGACTTGCATGCCAGTTTATTCAGGTGTCTAATAACCTTAGACTTTTCTGCCACGTAGACTTCTTCTCTTAGCGTCGTCAAAGTCTTTAAAGTATTCTCAGGATTAAGCATTAACTCGAAATAAATCTATAGCCTGAAGCAGTGTGTGCATGTTGTTAGTGTTCTCATTAAGTATGTTGATTCCTGTACAACCGCATTCCTATAAATTGGGCAATATAACGACACACGTCATTAATAATTTAGAGCCTGGTGACTTTTCCGGACAAAGTTAGATGTAATATATTTAGCATTTTTATATCTATCCGTTTTTTACGTAAAAGCTATCATGACATCAAAGAGATTAATGTTAGACAAACCGGTTAGTCTTTCTTTGTACAGACATGCAGTGCCAGTGTTTACTTTTAAGATGTTGCACTTCCAGGCATCAGTTAAGATACCACCTGGAAATGCATTGGCGCTGTGAATGATGTAATAGAATTACCTTGGCAGTTAATTTTTTATCTCTCACATCTATTACCTATATTAACATATACAGAAGTATATGAAGGACAACAATCTTGACCTGTGAACGTTGAAATATTAAATTCAAGAAGGAGGAAAAACATATGACTAAATTGTATCTGTTTTTCAGAAGCTGGCAAAACTGAGCAAATGGAAGATATGTTAGGAACGTTTCTGAAACGCAGTTTGGCCGCTTTAAACAACTTATTATCTTCACTCGCAAGATATGAAGAAGGCCTTTTTCAAAAAATGGCTTTTGGAGGGTTCAAAGAACGAAAACAGTGCCGTGCGTATCACTTCTTGGAGCAAGAATGGTTTGCTTGCAGTGGTGTCACTTTACCAGTACTTGTCCAAACAGTATCTGTAAGTTGGCATGTTTCCTTGCGATGTCTTAATGCTCAGTTGGATAGCTTTTAAAGTCAAATACCTATCTAATGGAATGAATTACTTTTGAAATGTAGTGGAAGAACGGCAGGTCTAATTTTATAACGTCAGGGCCGGTACATCTTGCCGATATCGAAAGTAGACTTTCGGGGCGAATTGGGACAGCCTCCGAAAATCCTAACTGCAGCATTGATGATTTCGCCATCACAATGAAGTCCGGACAATCTATTGAAGATCTCAGACTGCCCTATAGGAATATTTCTGGGTGGCTACTAGAAAGTAATCTTGCATGGAATCTTGCACAAATGACGGACAATATACCACTTGACTGTTGACATTCTACAATGAAACGTCAAGGTTTTCCCGGCTTCTAATTATAATATTGATATGGGTTTTTGGTTACAGTATTGCAGTCAATAAATGCCTTGTCGAGTTAAGGGGGCAAATTACCAGCGGCATCTAAAATGTCGGCGGCATTTGTATTATCTAATGAGGGTAATGCGTGTTGAGATTCGTTTTTCCCGAAAACCGGTCGCATGGCATTTTTGTCTTAGAATCAAGGCTAACTACTCCTCAAACATGTATTAAGAGTCTGCGTGATTAAAAAGGCCTGCGCAGTACGCATATACACATGAAGATTTTATTTTAGTTAAGTCACATATCACCTCTCAAATTAATTATGGAGTCGCTCATAGTAGCTGATATTCTATGGTGTTAATAAGATCTTTTGTAGACGTTCAAGCTTGGCATAAGCATAAAACACAGTCGAACCGCAAAATATCGGCATGCAATGGAATATATTCAATAAATACAAATTCGAAATAACATAATGGGCTTGTTTTAAATATAAAGGACATAATTTTAAATGTGGGTGTCATATAACGCAAGTTTCGAAAAATTGTGTAAATGTAAAATGTTGCAATTTAATAAGGGATTTAATGTTAATTTTAAATTCTGTTGTTAGCCGGAACTAAGAACATGTTCGAAAATCTTTCAAGAAATAACTACGTCTTATTGAGGAGACAATGACGATCACGGCACGGTCTGCTTACATTTACATATAAGTAGACACGCGGCGACATAATGACTGAGTACAAAGAACTATGACGAAGGTGCCCCACTGGACTCTTTGAGCGAACCGGAAGGTATAAACACAAAGAGCACCTATCGTTTCGTGCGTATTTCGAAAGCCGAATTCCATTGAACGAATTTTCATAGTAAGAATAAGTAACCCTTTCATTTGATGATGTAGGATAATTTCACTGGAACCGTTATTCATGCCCACAAGACGCCTAGGAGTATTAGACAAAACTGCTTGGGCCCCGACAGTGCAAACGCATGTTCCCAATGTTTTGTTCGGCCACCGTTGTCACAGAGACAGGTCGTGGATTATGCAGCTGCTGTAGGGTATAATTTTTGTCTGCACAAACCGAGATATTTGACAAGATATTGATAACCCTATAGATTTCTTAAGATTAACGGCATCCATTATGCCGAGCAGGAGAAGCAAGTTTAAAACTTAATTGGAATAGACGGAATTAATATTTCTGTGATTTGATTTCGTAAGTCTTTGCAATACCTGGCCTTCTAGATGTAGCACACAAAAACCCGTTTATAGGTCTATTAGTGTGCATTTAGAATATGCCATTCTGTTAATGGTGGCCGTTTTGTAGTCAAGAACATACTTATCGCGGTATGTCTTGCAAACTGATCATTTGACGACTTTGGCATGTACGTTAACAATATATTCGTGTTGCTATGACCATGATATGACCGAGAGGTTTATTCAGTGAAGAATCGGCGTGATCGTCCCAATCGTCCACGTTACCTCTTGCAAACCGATTCATGCGGGATTTCGGTCGACTATACACTTGATGTTTCATTTATGACGCAGACGCACTTGTTATCATTTTAACCATTACCACCAGTATTTATGGCATTCATCTTTCATTAGTGTTCAGTGTTTAGCCTCGCAGTGTATCGCAGCAGTCTTGAAAATGCCCTATTTAAAATGAGAAAGAGAGCCTATAAAGGCATAAATGCGTACTAATAAGTTTTAAACTGCTATCTGTTATTTTCTACATTGGAAAAAATTATATTTACTGATGGGACGACTGCGCTTGACGGTCTTATATTACATATATTATATTATATATTATGAGTGGCGGCGCCCGCTATGCTGCTCAGGGGATAAGCATAAGGACCTCAACTGGCATGGACGCAGACATAATCTGTCAGCATATTATGAGACAGTACTCAAATAAAATCGGGCCAATAGATTTGGCGGTTCTCGCTGTCTGCATTTTCTAAGGACTCCAATTTGTGGTTAACTAGATGATAGCAAATGAGACGACATACACTTAAAGATAATTGTTTACTGCTGGAATTCGTCAGCCGTGGTCTACATGACCTGAGAGAGTACGGAAAGCCATCTGCCACCGACATTAATCCAATGCAGTTCACAAAAACTGGACTTAATTATTACCGCAAAAACAAATGCTCTGTTGACTTGCTAACCTGCATTTGCATTTGAGGACTGAGGCATAAAATAATACAATCAAACCTCCTACCGCATCACCTGTTTGAGTGTTTGTTAGTACGTTATCTTACCTCGCGATCATTTCTGCAGTGAGATGGGTTTTTCTCTGACCTACGTGAACTTTATTCGTGGGGGTTTTACCCACACTCAGGAATACAACAAACATAAAACGCTCCTGACTTCTGAAGCCGCAAGGCAGCGTGTTCACCTGTGCAGATTAGACTATACTCTCGCCCAGACATAAACGAACCTTTTAAATTTACCTACCCCTGAATTTGCAATGTTAAACATCTCCCTGTGATTTGTTGGCATCATGGAAAGGAAACATCCATACCAATGAATTTTGTTTAAATCAAGTTATAAAAATATTGCCTTATGATTACTTTATCAAGCGAACGGACATGCTTTCACAAATATATTAATAAGCTAAATATTTTGTGTGGTGAGCTATCGGACACATGATAAATTGTGTTAACGTTCGCAAACAATGACTCTTGAGCCTTTTATTGTGTTGACAAGGTTATATAATTATGTGGACAACGGGTTCAACATATTAAAGCAAACTTGAAGGGGTCATACAGGTCCCAGCCGCTAAATTAGTGGCCATTATTGAAATGACATTCCCACAAAATGCTGCGGTTATCATGTTTGCAAGGAATAATTCTGTTGTGGAAACTAAAAGGAATTCTACTAATGGAGCATTTATTATCTGGGAATTAGTGTTGATGCTTTGGCACAAGACAACCAAATTTGAAAAGGAGTGACGCCGCCTGACGTCTTGATTTTGAACGATTTAAATAAACCGTGCACAAACTGGAGTTCGGTATACGCACACAGTCTAGGACTACCTGTGACTCACTGCTATAGGGCAGGACGGTCAGGTTTTTCCGCATTCAGCAAGTCACGTTTCCTATCAGGGTGCTCAATCAAGCTGACTGGATCTGGTGCCCTCGAAATCACTTGAGAGCAATTACTAAGTGCAAGTTCTGCCTGCAGCCACGTTGTGGTGCTCTGGTAATATTGCGTTTTTCGATTCCCGAAGAGTGCGCTAGATTTAGTGAGAGTATTTGATCTTGAAATTTCGACTAAATGAAGGTCAAACTAAACAAAATTCAACGAGAATCAGCGTTTTCCGGTGGCAGAGACGTAGATTGAAGGCAGTTCTCCTCCACAACTGCCAACAAATTTCATAGAGAATGATGAAAAAGCTCCCACTAGCTGAGGCGACCATGGAACAAATACGCGGACAAAAGTTGACGGATGTGGAAGAAATCGTACGCTGATATGAACCCTGCATACATGAATAAACGCACGGCGCGGAGGAATCTTGTTAAGTGGTATATATTTAGAAGAAGGCCGGTGCTCGAAGAAGACTTACGGTTGAATATGAAAAAGAAAGAGCAAAAGTGATCCCATTGCCCTCGTTGCAACTACTGAAGATCTAGAAATACGTGCGGAAGTAACGCAAGCACAGTGTCTCACAATTCTTAGGTCGAGCTTTACAGAATAAATCAAATTTTCCTATCTCGACTGCGACTTTTCTAAAGACCCCGCGATAAAGAATGCACACTATGCCCAAACGACTGCGCATTTCACAGGCGGGTGCCAGAGCCGGCTGTTCGCTCGGCGAGTGGACGTCTGTCTTGATCGCGTCAGGTTGCCTTATTTTGATAGCTCGCGATCCTGCATGTAAGGAAGTCTTCAGTAGCGACGGCAAGAATCCTAGGACCATTTGTAATCGACGTGATTCCTTTAACCAAGGTTTAGAACACGAGAGCAAATTATGAGGCGCAATTACTCGCGACCAGTCACAATGTGCAAAATTCACGTCGGTTCGTACAGTGTCAATAGGCCAGGCGACGAGGCGGAGCCGAGGATCTACGTTCTCGAAGAAGATGGGGGGGGCGGCCGGGGGTTACGTTGCCAATGTCCAATACTGCCTAACTGAGGCGTCAGCAAAACTGAAATCAAATCCCCGAGTACCAACGACTGATCAGTCTCTCGACCAACGTGGGGAAGACCAACAGGCACGCTGACCTGGTTATAATCACGCTGGCTGCAAGGGGAAGAAATGTCCTGCGAGCCCGCCAGCGGTCAGTCTCGCGCTGGTAAAAGCAAGTCAGCTGCAACCAGGCAGGTCATAGTTTGTGTTTTCTGCATGGCTATTATACGAGACTAACGGCAATAATGAATAGCGCAAGACCAGCGATAGCAAGATACGAGAGCAACACAGTCCACGATTGGCACACTCTAATTTATTGGCATATTCGGGAAAGGATGAACGCGATATCTATACATAAATATACGTAATGGAAGATTGGCGTCTTAAGAAAATATATTTCGAAGAAACAATGATTTCCTTGGAAATCTGGACAAACATTATTCCCTAAGATATCGACGCTGGTTCCCTAAATCGTCGTCATACGTGTAGAAAGCGTAAAATTTAGTAATGCCCGACATATCGATATTGCTGTGTCAGCGCTATTGATGGATCGATGCCGTGAGCTCATGTCAGAACTTAAGTAGCTAACATATTTACCAATTTTCTCTAACATTTGTGCACACTGCGTCCAGATCGATACGCCGATTAATCCGTCAATCATCAGAGTGAATGGCGTCTAGGAATTATCGGCCTACCTTTTATACGCAGAAAACAACAATGCTCGTTTTTACCCAAGCAAGTGTTTGCCTAGTTT
Organism: Spirometra erinaceieuropaei; assembly: GCA_902702965.1. Classification (NCBI taxonomy): domain Eukaryota; kingdom Metazoa; phylum Platyhelminthes; class Cestoda; order Diphyllobothriidea; family Diphyllobothriidae; genus Spirometra; species Spirometra erinaceieuropaei. The sequence continues at coordinate 129,264 of CACRXP010001151.1, read as the reverse complement.
TTCGAGCATGCATGACGACTTGGTATAAGTGGCCCCGCCTCGCTACAGCAATTTGGTTTCATGAAAGTGTGTAAAGACGGATTACCAGGTTTGACTATAATATACTGCATTACAATTGCTACATGAAATCTTAAAGACAGTTTACTTTTATCAAATAGCCAACCCCATCCTTAGGTGCACAAGCTGATTGTGTAGCGTAGTCATCGGCTTGTGTGTCACTAGTATGTTATGCTGCGTCGGGTGTCTTTCAACGAGTTAAGGCAACGTTAACAATAAGAAAGCGCTGGCCAATTTATTTGGGTTTGGTGCCTGATCGGAACAATCCAGTTTCTTATCACTTACGTTTGGTTCCCGCTGTCTCATATGTCGGTATACGCAAGCTCTAGGGTAAATAGGTTGGGAAAGTAGGTAGAAAAACAATTAAGTTAGTTTTTAGAGCAGTGTATCTTTGCTCGAATGTGCATGATGTTATCAACACTCCGTTTGTGAGCAATATGATTGTTACTATCATATTTTAGCATAACTTCCGCATAAGATTCTTTGCGTTTTACTGGTAAGTAAAATGCTTGGTCTGCATTTCGCTGCACAACGACATCAGTAAATGGGATTTTGCTGTTAATTTCTCTTTTAAGTGTGAAAGTGCTTCACTGAAGAGTTCAATTGATAACGTTATACGGCGATCTTGAGCAGGAAAAAGGTGTCATATAGAGAGATTACCCATAATTTGAGATTAAATAAAGGTTGTGCCATAGCCTCTAATGCTAGCATTGTAATCTCAACCAAAAGCCACAGAAATCAGTCAGTCAGTCAGTCAGTGTATTTGAGGGAAATAGGCTTACGCCTTTGAACTCCCTATTTGTACATAAAAAATCGATAAACAAGCAAAAATGTGAAGAAATTACAGCATTAAGTGAATGCATACATTGATTCACATAT